>OX638307.1:16658370-16936809 GCA_951812265.1 Taphrorychus bicolor | reverse complement strand
GCCTTAAAGATCTCCATAAACGCGCCTTATGAGCTTAAAACGGTTTTATGTCCCTCTGAAAGTGTTTTTCTAGAGTAAAACGTTTTATCGGTTTTACTGGTTTTAAGTTTTAACTTTAAAGAATCCTTGCAGAGTGTTTTAAAACTTAAATTGTTTTTCGGGTTGTACTGGAAAATATGTTTGTTTCTTGCATAAAACAAAACGGTTTTATAAAGGTATACAAAAGTTATTCTTGTCTTAAGTTTTTCAAATATCCAATTTTGGTTTTATAAAGGTATTACAAAAAGTTATTCTTGTCTTAAGTTTTTCATGTATCCAATTTTTAATCTATTGGATTTATGAAAGCTTTATAAATGCTTTAATTTTAAGTTTACTTTTAATTTAATTTTGTTATTTTTAACCCAAATATTAAGCTCAATATTACTATTTGCCCTTAATAATAAATGGTTTTAAGCAGTTCCAGGAGTACTCTTCAAAAATCATTTATAAGTTTTATACTAATTATTTTAAAACCAAATATGCCTTAAGAGCACAACAAGGCAACATTGCTTTATAATGGTTTGTTCCAAGATCCTAATAAAGCTGTTTCAAAACTAAAGTTCTTTTAAGGCCAAAACGACTTAAAATTTTGTTTTGTTGAACAAAAAAAAATTATGGAAAATCTGCTTCGTACACTCTTCAATTCGCCAACTCATAACAGTTTTAGGATAGACTTTTAGATGATTTAACTAAGAGCGTTATAAGGTTAATTGTTCGCAAATTGGTTACTTGACGTTTTAAAACCGAACATATCGTGACAGTATTTTTGTAAAAAAGCTTTTCTTATTATTTCTCCCCGTAGGAAACGCAATGGGCTACGTAAGACTGATCAAATCAGGAGGCAACCGATGCTTAGCACAAGAAACATGTTTTATACCTGATTTAACAAAGACTGAATTGCTTCTGATTGATTCTGACACTGAAGCGGCATCAGAGATGACCCGCCAAGCGGCCCAAATACTGCTGAAAGATTTAAAAAGCCTTACGGAAAACTTCGAGAATACAACAGAATATTTTAAACTGCTCGTGAAGGCGTTTATACCGCACTTTAGAAATCCGAATAATATTCATTTAAGGAACTTCTACATAATTGTACCGCCGCTGACAATAAATTTTGTCGAACATTCTTTGACATCGAAAGAGCGGCTTTTTAAGAAAGATAAAGCCGATAGTGCCTTCACAGACGACGGGTTTGCTCTTGGTAAGTAAAATATACATTTTTGATAAATAACTTTGTTTTAACGTCGTTTGTATCCATCAGGTTTAGCGTACATAATCCAACTATTGGACCAAGAAAGCCAGTTAAACAGCTTACATTGGTTTGAGTCCGTTCAACGTAGATTTAGCCAGGAAAATCAAAAAGTTCGCGAGCAGACTTTAGTATCGAACTCTGAAGATGCGAAGCTGAAGCAGACGTTAACCTTAACTGAAAGAAGAATAAACGCGTTTCATCGGGTAAGTTGTTGCAACGCGCATTTCCTATTTAGTCGTGTAATAGCAAGAATCAATTTCAGGAATTTAAGCTCCTGGAATACGGCTATAGCAGCGCTAGATTATTTTTTCAGACTTGAAAACGAATTTATTGATACATACCTTTATATTATATATATTTTTATAAAATGTATTGCATTAGGTACTACCTCGAATGTAATTATATTTTATCCACGACCATACTATAATAATCACATTATCAAGAGTAATGCTAATCTTTATTCACTTGTGAATAATGAGTTGTCATGGAAACGAAACATCGTAGGCAACTGGCAACTGAAAAAGTAAACTGCCCTAAACATGAAATCGGTAGTTACCACTGGTTGATTCAAATAATTATCCTTCTATTAGGATGTATTGAGACAAATGTAGGTTACAGTGTCTCGTTTTCACTAAAAAATTTCATTTTCACTGAAAAATACTTAAAATAGGCCATAAAGTGAAGTAATTTACCGTTCACCCTCCTGGAATTGAAATGAACATGTTACTGGCGACTAGACCCTCATCTAAGAACGCGCCGTCGATTAGCGAAACCAGTAGTGGTCGTGGTTTTAAAACTGTGAATTTTCTTTGTGGCACCTATAACCACAGCTATAATCTATCATATTTTGAGAAAACCCGGAATCTTGGTCGTGGATAAAGTATAGTATTCAACTCGCATTTAATGAGCGTTATGTCGGGCAACTTGTCGAGAATAACGACTCTCATTAAATGATTGTTGTATAATATACTAATATTTAATTAATTTTCCAATTATTGTTACTACGTAAGTATTCCACTTTATGTGTATTTTATATATATTTATTTGTATACTACTAAATAAAATTCATATATGTTTTGTTATCGAATTGTATAGATTTACCTACAGGTTTAATTAAACTATTTTTATTAAAAATTGTTATTCTTTCTACTTGAAGTTTTTTTTCCTCATAACCATATAAGTAAACAACAAAAAAGTTATTACAGAGTAAGGGACAAAAAATTCACAGAAGGGGCGTGACGCTGGCCAAAAGCGATAATTTCAAAAGTGATTAATGTTCTGATGATGGCCTATGGTAGACGGATTGCCGAAACGTCAGGAGTTAGATACCTGAGCAAGAGGATATATAAAGCCGAGTGTTTGAATTTCGATTAAATTATTTGAACACTGATTATCTATGACTTACCGATGATTACTTGATCAAGTTCGTGATAGGGATTCAAAATACCGACCCTTAGGGTCCGACGAATTTTTAAACTTAAATTTCAAACTGCCACTATGAGGTGCATCTAATCGAATGGCTTTCTATCCCAGGGGATATCTTGGAGTATTTTCTTTTAGGGACTTTTCGTTGGGACGTCGCGAAATGGTCTTAATTGAATTTCGAAAGGAAAGATGCAGATTTTTCGAAATTTTGGCGCAAAATCCCGAATGGTTCCGATTCACCTGCCACTCACTGGGTGTGGGAAGCATCCGGGAGCAGCGGCTCCTGCCCCTGGCAGCTGAGATTTTTCGAAATGTAAACATTAACTTTAAAGGCTTGGACCAAGGAACCTCGGCCGAAAAGCAGGAAAAACTGTGTGGCAGGAGAAAATTTGAACATTATCGGAAAAAAAGGCCCGGTCCTGAAAAACGTTTTCCCAAAGACTGGTTGATTTGAACATTTCGTGTCGGGATTCATGATGCCTGATAACGTCGAGGCCCGACCACACCAAGACAGTGGCGGTTCAAATTCGGGCAAAAATGTATTTTTTCGATTTTTGGGCAGACATGGGCGGAGTTAAATATTTTATTTTAGCATCCTTTCGGCTTTCCTATAAGAAATCCATGCTTGATTTTGTTATAAATAAAAAATGGAGGCGAAAGCTAGAAAGCTGAAATTTGGTACCATGGTTCTTTAGGGAATGGGCTGCAAGTTGCCATGGGTGGAAACCTTTTTTCGTGTATGGTACCAAACACCATACACGAAATTTTGCAAATAAGTGTTCAGGCTCTTACAAGTGTGTTTCTCATAAGAAAAATGTTGGTCAATGCGTGTTATATGGGAGGAATGTAAATTACGTCATATTTAGGGTACTGTTCATGGTACATGGATGAAATTTGGTTTGTAGGTACCTATGGGGGTATCATAAATTGCCAAATGCCGTAGCTATCATAGCTTGTGAATATCGAATGATAGGTTTCCCATATGTAGCTAATATTAGCTAAAAATAGCATTTTTAAAAATCCAAGATGGCCGCCTAAAAACAATTGGTTTTATACCAATATCTCTGGAACTGAAAATCGTTTCTTCGGGAGAAAAGTTTCTGAAGGAGAACAGTCTCAAGAAGAACAAAATTTTTGGAAGAGATCACTACAGATCAGAGGGAGTGCCGTGGAATGGGAGAACTCCCCACCCTTTTGAAGGTTACCAGCATAATTGTCATTCCTTCTTTCAGTGTCCTTAATTGAAGTTAAAACGGAACAAAATCCAAGATGGTCGCCTGGAAACAATTGGTTTTATACCAATATCTCTCGAACTGAAAATCGTTTCTTCGGGAGAAAAGTTTGTGAAGGAGAACAGTCTCAAGAAGAACACAATTTTTGGAAGAGATCACTACAGATCTGAGAGGGTGCCGTGGGATGGGAAGAGAACCCCCCACCCTTTTGAAGGTTACCAGCTTTATTGTCATTCCTTCTTTCAGTGTCCTTAATTGAAGTTAAAACGGAACAAAATCCAAGATGGCCGCCTGAAAACAATTGGTTTAATACCAATATCTCTGGAACTGAAAATCGTTTCTGAAGGAGAACAGTCTCAAGAAGAACACAATTTTTGAAAGAGATCACTACAGATCTGAGAGGGTGCCGTGGGATGGGAGGAGAACCCCCCACCCTTTAGAAGGTTACCAGCTTTATTGTCATTCCTTCTTTCAGTGTCCTTAATTGAAGTTAAAACGGAACAAAATCCAAGATGGCCGCCTGAAAACAATTGGTTTAATACCAATATCTCTGGAACTGAAAATCGTTTCTTCGGGAAAAAAGTTTGTGAATGAGAACAGTCTCAAGCTCTCAAGAAGAACAAAATTTTTGAAAGAGATCGAGAGATTGAAAGAGAAGGTTACCAGCTTTATTGTCATTCCTTCTTTCAGTGTCCTTAATTGAAGTTAAAACGAAGCATGATCTGACGTGACACTAAATTTCCATACCACATACCAAATTTCAGCTTTCTAGTTGGCTACTTTATGGGACGGGCTAGAGGTCTATAAAGCGTCTCTTAGAAGTAGAACCTTTTTGCTATATATTTTTGTGATTTTTGCTGAAGGGCGCTGAAACCGAATATATCCAACGTTTCGACATTTTGCTTGCTATATGCCATCATCAGGGTTTTCTTTTTTATTACAAATATTACTTTATAAATGTGCCACGCCCAAACAATCAGTTTTGCGTATATGATTGACAAAGTAGCTTTAACAAAGACTTCAACTGGTAGGTGCAATAGTCCATTTGAAATAGATATTTATCTAGTAAGCTGAGAAATTGACATATAAATGACACATTTACATGGAAGGAGTAGGACGAATCTGTCAATTCCTCAGCGTCCTGCTGACTTTATCGCTTCCGAGGTTTAGTTGATTAAATTTCTCATTGGTAGGGGTAAAGTGACATTTGCAATTTTACAGCAAAGCCATTGAAATTTTAACATTTTCCTGTTTATCTTGGAAACGGTAAGGTTTTTCGATATGCAGGTTAATATGATGTATGAAGGACTATCAGATGCATGATTCAAAAAGAAGCTGCCTTTCACGGTTTTCGAGAAAATTAAAAAAAGTGCAAAATTTGTAGGCTATTTTTGGGCCACCCGTGCTCAGTTACTGTTCTAGGCAGACAATTGGCTCAACGTGTAGCCCTGTTCTTCTACTTTCTTAGCTCTTCTTATAGATTTTCGGATAAATCTTCATCGACATGAGTTATAAGGGGTTAAAGGCCGCAATGCACGATTTTGATCTCCAAATTCAGGTTTTTGTAATAGTAATCGATTTTATTCGTTGGTTACATTACACACGTTGGTTCGTTTTATGATAAATAGGGCATATATTTACGTTTTTGATTGTATAGGGTGCCCTAAAAAAATGCTGTAATATGGAATTGTTATTGCGTTAATTGCATTAGTTTTATGATAAATAGAGCGTTGATTTCTGCCGTAAATAGTATATGGCGTCCCAAATAATGTTGTAACATTTAACTTAGGATTATTGTTTGTTTACCAATATATTTTTTTGTAAGTTTTATTTACCATATTATAAACAGTGCCTTGATTTCTAATTTAGATGCTATATGGTGTCCCAAAAATTGGCAAATATTACATTTCATAGGTTACTACACAACCTACATTTATTTAATATAAATTTAGGTTGTGCAGGTTTTTTCATAATGAATTCTAGAACGTTTTTACCATTTTTCGATAATTCCCGAATATGAAATAAACGCTTTTAGACATGTCGACGTTTCAGCTACTTTTAGACATCATCAGGTCTTTTTTATAATTCTACAGTACTTTGGGCTACATACGAGGAACGTTCGGATATTTCCTAAACTATAGACTATGGGGGGTCTTTACTCCACGAGACTTCCATATTCTCCATCAGTTTAGCAACAGCATCCGGATATTTCCAAAACTATAGGCGACAACGCGCGTGGTCATAAGCAAAAAAAAATCAGATACTTTCAGACCTTCAGATTTTCCCTTTTTTTACGTACTAAAAATGAAAGTCAGTCAAACATACAGCGTACATTTTATTATATATAGGTACATCTGTTTACATCCTTACATTCACTTTTCGTTTTAATATAGATGGCTTTGTTTATACTCTACATCAATCACAAACAGAAATCAGTACTTATATTAGTAACATCGAACATATTGCCTTACGTGTATTCTTATAAAAAATTTAGATAGAATTCATCCTTTCTACGCTTTACCTTAGTTTTCTTAATTTCTAAATGGTAGGGGTGTTCATTTAAAAACGTCATGTAGTTGGCTGAAGAAAGGGATGAAGGAACTAAAGTCCATTTACTCACTCTTCTGGTAAAAATGTATAGCCTTCTAGATGATGTTTTCTAATGAAATCCCAGTATTTAGATCCCTAAAAGGGAGCTAATATGAGTATGAATTAAAAAACAAACTTTTGGGTGATAAATTTAAATGAGGAATAAAAACAACCACGAAGGGAGAGTGGGGTAGAGGGTTGATTAATACTGCTTTTTTTTGATAATAAAGGAAAAAATAGAAAGAGTTAATCTTTCACTAAAAGAAAATTAATTAATGCGTGGTAGAATTTTGTGTGTAACACAAAGGAAGCATAAAAAAAAGTTTAAATCACGTCAAAAAATTAAAGTTTTTTTAATTACTAGGAAGACCGATTGAGATGGTGCCGGAAGCTATAATAGAGAGAATGATAGCTTACTAACTATCTAAAAATTACATCAGATGTCCAGTCGAAAAACAACCTATTTTGATGCAAATGCAGGGTTTAAAACATTATAAATACTGTATACAGATCAAGAATTATTGCACACAATATTTAGACTATAGAACAAATATAAATAACAATATATTAAAAGTAATAATTAATAATGGTTCAAATCACGCACACAGCTATACAAACGATTATTGACAATATAAAGCATATTGCCAATCAGAATGTTAAAACTAAAAAAAATATATTATTGAAAATATTCATATCTTTATGCAGCTAAAATCCACAAAACACATAAAAGAGTAGGTGATTTTTTAAGTATTTTTGTTGGGATGGAGAAGAATCTTATTGTTAAAGTTTCATAAATATTGATGATTTGGCCTGAAAGTAAAAATTGGAAGGCGGATTAATAGACATGTTATTGCTATTCTGGGGATGATATTCAACAGCTGCTAATTTATTGTAAAAACTTAATTTTTTCCAAGCATCCAGGAACTTCTTTGTTAACACCAATCTTATAACGGAATGTGCTTTTCTTAAGGATGTTTCAGACCCAAAAAAAAACAATAATAGTCGAGTAATTATCACACTCGAAGGTGTTTGGGTAACATCCTTCTTTCGGGATATTTAGTAATATTACGATGTGTTGTTTTGGTATATCCCAGACGTAAAATGGTGCTTTTAAACGTGACACCTGCACGTAGCAAATAGGCTTGAGGCAGGTGTCAAAAGAGGTCGAAACGTCGACATTTCACAAAGAAAGGTGTTTATGTCGATGTCATAGTAAAGCTATTGACAGCAGAATAATAAAACAACTACTTTTCATAAAATGTTGGCGCTTCAAACTCCATTGAAGTTCTCCTCAGGTTATTTAATTAAGTCTATGCATAGTTGCGCTTTAAATCACCATTTAGGTACCAACGTGTTGTTCCTGTGTATTTCAAACGTAAAATTCTCTCCGCATAGTTACAATGTCGATGTTAAAAAAACGTGAAATTGCGACTACGCCTGCACGTAAAAAATTGATTTGAGGAAGGTTTCAGTAGAAGTCGACATTTTACAAAAAAACAAGATGTTTTCTGTATTGTTCACTGACATTGTCATTATTGCTTTCAACCGAACGAAAGGAACACGGATCTAGACTGGTTATACTGCCGTGTCCTGGGTGTCGAACAAGTGGAAGGGGGATAAAAAAATAATATACTTCGTGCCAGTTTTATTACCATCTTTTGTAACGCGAAATTGTATTAATAACAACTAATTTGTCCAAAAGGGATAGAACTTTCGTATCACTAGTTTGGAGTGTAACAGAACAACAAAACACCTTAAATGACGACAAAACTGAAGCTAACTCAAGTAATAAATGTTCCAAGGATAATGCATTGGTTCCAGCTTGGAAGTTTTCTTAAGAAGCCCTGAGATTTATTTTAAAGTCACTAATGGGTTGGAGTTTAAGGATCATTTTTACATCACAAGATCGCTTATGTAAGAAACAACACATAACCCAAGTTTGGTCTCAATAGATTAAAACAAATTAAGAAACAATAAAAAAAAAACGATGTCAAAACGCCCTAGCTCCCTTAGAGAAATTTTTTTGATAAAACGATTTACCTCAAATCGGCATGAAAACATCTCTGGAATATGCTCTCTTCGTTTGTCGGTTTAGTTTCGGACACCCTTTATAAAGCCCAAATACTCCAAGAAACCTGGGTCGGCCCACATTTTGGTTAGGGGACTTGGAAAGATTTCTTGAACACTAGGAGACTATTTTTATAAATTTTCCACTTTTTCTACTTTGTATATAACCTTTTTCTCCCCAATAACCGACTAGTGTTATTACCATAAACACGACTTCAACTGCTTCTATACAGGGTGTATGCATGGAAACTAAACCGACAAGCGAAGACAGCATATTCTAGAGTTGTTTTCATGCCGATATCCTAAAATGTCTCCAAAGGGAGCAAGTGTACTTTGAAGATAGCCCTTTGACATTGGTTTTTTTATAATTTCTTAGATTGTTTTTTATATAGAAAGACCAAACTTCCAACCAAAAGGTCTTTTTGGCCCCCGTACAATTCAGACTTGTTTATCGGCCCATAGTTTATTCGAATTGATATAAAGATGCGAAACTATTATTTTTAAGGAAATTTTAAGATTGTTTTCTTGTTTTGAAGGTTATTTTGGAATAGATGTGCCTTGAAACAATGGAAAAAACAACACGTAAGGTATTGGAGGCTCGAAGATACCATGATTTTAGTGAAGAAACTTTGCAAGCAGTATGATAGAGATATTTCCTTAAGGAGGGTATCTGAGGCGTTTGGTATTCCAACATCCACATCGCATCGAAAGAAAAGGGGTCTATTTTATAAAAAATATGGAGGTTAAACAATTCTGACCGAGTCGAAGAGCAACAGCTTGTAGATGAGATTCATACGGCAGGTAGGTGCGGTATGTGTAGGTTTCCTTTAACGATTTATGATTTGAAAATGATCGTTAAAAACTATTTAAAAACAATACCCCGGGTGGTAGATGGGTAGAATGATTCGTACATGATAACAAATAGATCTTATCAGAAAGGAGCGAAAATAACATAAAAAGGTCACGTGCAGAAGTTTCAGACCATACTATAAAGGACTATTTTGTGGAATTGAAAATATTTTTTCAAGGTGTCCCGCCAAGTAACATAATCAATTAGGGGAAAGTGGGAATCATTTGGTCATGGGAACATTCGGCAACCCTTAAATATTTCAAAATACTTTTGAATTTCGCGTCACCATCTCTGCCAGATGAGAAAACACAACCAAAGATTGTTTGGGAAAGTGCGAGCTGTCCGTTAATTGTTCAGTTGTTATTTTTTAAGTTTTGTGTTAATTAAGTGAAATTTCGTTTATTCAAGGTAAGTTTTCAACTATAGACTACATTGAGTGACGGCATCAATAGTTATTCTAAAAGTTTACGTTTCCTCTCAACTGCTAAAGAAATGTTTAATTTGCATTATAGATGCGTGACATAACCTTAAAAATGTTGTAGTTTAAAATTATTCGTTATATAAATCCCCTGCCGCATGTGGGAAACTTTCGGCCATTGAGCAAGGTGAAGATTCGGCCGGTAGCCGAATGTTTCCAATATGCCGTTTAGGTGGAGTACTAAGAGTTTATTTATTATATTTAAAATCAAGTCCAGCGACTAAATTTTTATTTTGTATTATAGATGCCAAAGAAGTATATTAAAAAGACCAATCGTTGCGATATTAGCGAAGCAAGTTTGAAGCTAGCCGTTAAATCTGTTTTAACAAAGCGTTTAAGTCAGTACAAAGCAGCTCAAGAATATGGAGTAAAAAGGCAAACAATTCAATCTAGAATAAAAGTCCTTTTGAAGAAGTTTTGCGCGAGTGGGAAGATTCTGGCCAAGAGAGTGGAGAGGAAATGACATTTTCAAGTAAATATACCTCTAGACAAATATTCACCTTAACTCAAGAAGACAATCTTGTGGAATATATCAGAAGGTGTTCTGATTAAACTATGGATTAAGTTACAAACAAATAAGAATACTACCTTATGATTACATCAAAGCTTTAGAAGGCTGCAAAGTACCGAAAAATTGGGATCTGAACAAAATGGTAGGTTTGTAAATTGGTTAATATGGTGAGGTACCTATTCAGTTTTTAATACACGCCGCACTTTTTTTGCAGGGTTCGATTGGCTACGTGGATTCATGAGAGACCTGAAAAAGAAATATCACTACGTAAACCCGAAAATACCAGCATAAGTAGATCTATGGCTTTTAATAAACCAGTTGTAGACGACTTCTTTTCCAAATATGTCGCCGTAATGGCAAAGTACAATTTTAAGTCCGAACAGACCTTGATGAAACTGGATTAACTACAGTTATGCCACCTGTAAAAGTCGTTGCCACTAAAGGCAAAAAACAAGTGGCTCACATATATTCGCAAGAGAGAGGAGAACTCGTGACTTATGTTGGGATAATTAATGCAGCAGGTGGCACAGTTCCGCCAGTTTTTGTATATCCTAGAATAAGAAACCCTGATCAGCCTCAGCCATTGCTCTAGGAAATAAAAAAGGATGGATGACATCTGAACTTTTTCCTAAAGTAATAGCACATTTTGCAAATAAAGTAAAATGTTCTATTGACAACAAGGTGCTCATGCTGGTAGACAACCACGAGTCCCACATTTCTGTGGAAGTCATAAAAATGTGTCGCGAAAAAGGAATTGTTTTACTATCATTCCCTCCAAATACAATCCACAGGTTACAGCCACTGGATGTCGGAGTTTACGGTCCATTTAAGGCGTATATGGCTGCTGCTCAACATGATTGGCTGCTCTCAAATCCAGCAAGAGCTATTACAATACGGCAATTGGCAGCTGGGCGTATTTACTATTAAAAATGTCACAAGCGCTTCCAAAAGCACAGGCCTATGGCCTTTAAACAGACTGATTTTTTGTGACGACGATTTTATAGCAAGTGAGGTCACAGACAAACCATTGGTCGACGATCAGAATGAAGCTCAGATGACTGCTGACATCCAAGTTCCATCCACATCAACTGAGAGAGAAACAACCCCACCTCTTCTTCCGCCAACTGATGGAGTTTCTCTTCCTATAGAAAAGATACAGAAAACACCACCCCAGCCATCTTCCTTCAAAATTGTATCTTTCTCTGAAATAAGGTCATATCCAAAATTGAATCTTGAATAGAAAAAGAAAAGACAAAGCAGGAAGTCTCGATCGACCATTTATACTGACACACCGGAATTTGAAAATAGGCAGAGCATAGAAAAAGAAATAATAAGAAAACAGGCAGTCAAAGAGAAAAAAACCTCGGAGAAGAAAAACAAAGCGAAAGATTTCCACATCTAGTGATTCCAGTGTTGATGTTATTTTAGATGAATCATCCGATGAACAATCATTTGAAGATTTGAAATTTATTCGTGAAGAAGACGCTATTGCCGTAGGAGATTTTATCCTTGTTAAATTTATATCGGCAAAATCAGAATCTTTTATATCGGCAAAATCAGAATCTTTTATATAGGACAGGTTCATTCATTGCAAGCTAACGAATTTGAAGTAACATATTTACGGAGAAAGCGAAGCACAAATAGCTTTCTATTTCCTGATGTGGATGATATTTCATCAATAGATACGAAAGATATTTTTGCTCTGCTTCCATTTTCAAGCAGCCAGGGGACTACTGCAAAAACTTCGGATTATATAAGTTCAACGTAAACTTTTCATATTTAAATGTGAGATAGATACTTGACTTTAATAAAAATGTTTTTGTTGTAGTAATGCGTAAATACATCATTCAATCCTATAGCCAGTTCAAATTTCAACTAAACTCATTAATATCATAAGTGCCGAAACATCCCTACAGGATAGATGAATGTACCCCACTGGTGGGTAATATTCGGCTAATTTCCAACAAAAGAAAAAATCAAATAATTCCTTAAGACTAAGGATAAAGACGTAAAAATTCCTCAGAAATATGCAAAATATGTTACACAATCACGGTGTTAAGAAGGAATTTAAAAACTTGACTGGTATTCGATATATTGGCATCAGAACTTAAATATGCCGAATGATTCCCACTTTCCCCTACGATTAAACCAATTATACGGATGGTCCTCGCAAAAAACGTGTCTTCGTAAGAAGGGGAGCAAAGCCTCCGGAACGGTATGTAGACACCAGCAAATAGAGTAAATTTCAAATAGATGTTCATCTAGTAAGCTGGGAAATTGACATATAAATGACACATTTACATGGAAGGAATAAGATTCCTCAGCCTACTAGATGAATATCTATTTAAAGTGGACCATAATCGGTTTCAGTAATGATAGCCGGAAACGCTGATGAAGTACTACTTCCACCTTACCTCTTTTACAAGAGGTAACATTTGTATGATACGCGGACAACCAATAGACCTAAACGAGCGCGATATAACTGATCAAAGTCGGGCTGGTTTAATATAAGACTCTTCGAGGAATGGTTTGAAAGAGTGGTAGGTGTTAATAGGTGGCAATCTATTTAGTCACGTGTCTACGCCAGTTATACGGTCCATGTCAAATAGATATTCATCAATGACACATTTACATGGATGGAATAGGATGAATCTGTCAATTCCTCAGGCTGCTATTTGAAACGGACCATAGCCCCAACAGCGCGCACTTGTGCCAGCCATTACGTTTCTTTTTTTCACCCTTTGAAGGCCGCATGGCGAAAGCAATTGGAAGTTTGGAGAGCAAAAACTCGAGGTTGTGTAAGCAAATATCAGTTTCCTGCTTTGTTTTAGTGCTTTAGGGTTTGTGATTCACACAGATCTTGAAGAGACTACCAACGTGGTCTTGAAAAGACTAATGCAGAAGAAAATGCACATGAAATCAACAAATCATTCACGAAATATGTTACCTGGAAAATCTTGATAAAAATCTATTAATTTATAGTTTTTTCGATAACTAAAGATTATTAACAGGAGAATATCATCACCCAGTTTTCTCAACTTTGGTAATAGTTTTTTTTTAAGGTTTATAAGATATTGCACAAAATCGCTTTTCAACTGGCAGGAAATAATATGTATATGCAAAGGCCTTAAAACGATATGTAGGTAGTTAAAGAGCAATTAAAAGGTGGTATATCGGAGGCCCTACGAAAAAAAAATAAATAAATAAAACAACAAGAAGGGACCAACTATGAGGTGAAAACGATGTAGTTTTCTTGATTTTATCTGACGCATGGTACTTTTCTTTCTTCGTAAAGAAACCACCATCAAGCAGCTCAATTCACCTCCCATAGAGGTGGCTATGGGAGCTGAGAAAGTATGTGCGAGACTCAAAAGTGGTACACCAAGGTCTCTCCCCATGGCTGGAGGGAATAAACCGAGGTATACTTATTGCACAAATTTAGCTTTACGAATGTTGTTTTCTAAAATATCACCTAATTCATAAGAGTGGCAAGTTGAGCAATGGTGTGTTCTTGCGCCAACGCTGCCAATTCCTTGACCCACTCGTCCAGTAAGACCGCACACAGAGCTACATGTTGGGCTTCGTTAAATTTTGGATACATTAAGTTGGTTTGGACATCCTCAGTTGAAGTTGCCATAGGTAGACTGTTGTCCACCTGGCTGGGCCTTCGGTGGAATATACTGGTGAGGGAAGGTATAGTTAAGCTGATGCCTCTGGGACCATTTCGTTGGAAAGGTTCGTTAGATTCTGGCGGCTGAGGTCTTACTATTGGGGTCGTTTCCACATGGTACCTAAGTAACACCATACTCATGTCAGCGCAGTTTTAAGGTCTTCAAAGCAAAGATATGGTTTCGATGTTTTTTACGGGTTTTATTATTTAGGTGTAATAAAAATATGAGCTGAACGTTAGTGTGTCTATCTAATTTGCACTAAAACACCACAAAATGACTTACCTGCGGATATTTACCAGCACAATCTCCCTATTTACTAAGACTTCTTGCGCATACTTTATGAGGCCTGCTCTATCACACTGCCGACTCATATAGTCATCAATTTGCCGCTTTATTACACCAATAATCTGAGAAAGAAAAATATTCATATATTTATACTTAAATACAGGGTGTGTCGGAAAGGCGTCGCCAAACTTAGTAAGAAGTTAGAGAGGTTCCTAAGTCATAGATACAAATTTTGCTGATAAACCGCTATTTGCAAACGCCCCATTTTTGAGATGCAGGGTCTTACAGAAATATTGTTTACACTAAATTGTTGTTGACTGCATGTCGATAATACGATCGATAAATCAAAGATTAAAATGTTTTCTAAAATTTCATCAAGAAAAGTTTTGGGTTCCGGAACAACCACTTTACAAAAATCCGTAACAAAAACATCTTTTATGAAGATTTCTTTTATTTGTGTTTCATGGAATAAGAAACCGCGAGTCCCTACCCAGTTTTCACGTTTCCTCTCCAGAAATCAAAGAATATAAATTTGTCAAGACAAGTTTAACATTTTTGAGTTCAGAAACGATAACTTTAAAAGAATTAGCAAAAAAAGCATAATTTTAAGAAGATTTCTTAGATTTGTGTTCCATGGAATATGAAACCTCGTGTCCCTATCCACTGTTAACGTTTCCTTTGGATAAATCAAAGAAGAAAATTTTGTTTAAATTTCGACAAAATTCTCTCAGACGTCAACAAGTACTTTTTGGGTGTTATTAAAACGATTTTTTTTTAAACAAAAGTTACAAGAAAATTGCTGTAAAACTTTGGTCATTAAAATAATTATTTTTGTAGAAATAAAATGCCTCTGTAACTTTTGGAGCGAAATGGGTAAAAAAGGTCTAAAAAAAAATCTAAACTAACTTGAACAAAAAAACTCAATTTTAAATTAAAATTTGTCAAAATTCTCTCAGACGTCGACAAAAAAAAGTATTTTTTTTTGGTGTTAATAAAATAATTTTTTAATACAAAATGAGCAAAAAGAAATAAAAAATGCTGTAATACTTTGGAAAATATCGCTGTAAAACTTTGGCAATTGACATTATTACTCTTTTAGACAAAAAAAAGCATTTTTACGCCTGTAATGTTTGGATTTTTGAAGCAAAATAGGTAAAAAATCTCAAAAACATCTAACTGTAATTCAAATTTTTATTTAAAATGTGTCAAAAATCTCTCAGATGTCGACAAAAAAACAATTTGTTTGGGGTGTTAATAAAATAATTTTCTTAAAAAATATTCGAAAAAAAAATTAAAAAGGCTGCAGAATTTTAGAAAAGATCGTATAAAACTTTGGCAGTTGACATAATTACCCTTTCACGTAAAAACATTTAAAGCAACTTGATTTAAAATTCAAATTTGGATTTAATATTTGTCAAGATTATCTCAAATGTCGACAAAAAAAAATATTTTCTGGGTACTAATAAAACATCTTTTTTTTTAACAAAATTTAAATACAATCTAAACTGTTTTCCGGGTTTTGAAGCCGTGATCCAATGGAATTTCTTCCTGACGTTTTGTCTACAGCTCCGGCAGACATTGCGTAAGTTCCGGCAGCAGCTGAGAAGTTTAGTCAGCGATCCCTGAAATTGGCCAATCAGGTGCCGATTTTCAGCGTTCGCTGACTAAACTTCTCAGCTGCTGCCGTCAGCGGAACCTACGCATTATCAAAGGCCATGTGATCTCCCGTGCTTCCCGACGTTGACTGATTCGACTGCGGTGAGCTCCGTGGTATTTATTTCCCGGTGTCGGGCTGAAGTGGAGGGACTGGGGTAGGGGTAGTGGTGGCGCGGGGTTTCCGCGCACTTGAAGTAATCTCGGATAGAAACGCTGCGATTGATATAAGATATCCACCTCGTTGAATAGGATGTCGTGACCTTCGGAAAAAGCATGCTCTGCTACTGCTGACTTATGGTTTGTCCCAGCCTGCAACTCCTCTTGTGTTCCGTAATCCTCGTGTTGACACTGCGTTTTGTGGTGCCAATGTATGCCGATCCACAGCTGCATGGAACTCGGTAAACTCCGGGTGGCGATAGGAGATCTCTGCGGTCGTTGGTCGATCTCGAGCTCTGTTGTATTGTACGAGTCGGTTTAAAGACAGTGTTTAGAGTTTCCAATGCCGAGGATGAAACAGTGGCAACGCCGCTTTTCCTAGAACTGCGTCCTCGTCGTGCCGTCGGCCGCCGTCTGTCTCAAAGAGGATAAAATAATTCTATGAGAGGGTTCCAATCATACGTCATTTTGGGTACGAAGTTTGTAGTTCGCCCAGAAGTTCATCGCGGCGCCTGCGACGTCGACTTATGTCAATTGTGTATGTCATTATTCATATTCAGTGACACTACTGTCATTTTTTGCCCGACTGACAGATTTGAAAGGAACCGTTAACAGTCATGTTTAGTACAGGGTAAATGACATACAAGTTTTAGGAAAGTTATTATTCTTGCAAGTATCATCAATAGCGGAAATTTTCCTTAAAAAAGTGCCAAGCACTGCCAAGGCATGGCTATAGGAAGATTCGCTAGCTATAGATAGCATATAAGAAGTAGTAAGTACAAAAGTGCATAATATAGGCCATGGAGTTTCTTATATTTTGACCCCAATGGCATATTATTATTCTAAATTTGTCACAATTGGTTCCACAGGTTAAGTCACGGATGCCTGCTACCCCCCATATGTGAAACCTGTGTATTTACCTTAGGGGCTACACACTTCCATCCAGGCACTTTCTTCCTGTCTGATAGTGTTAACTTGCATAGTGAGCTTCATATAAATCAAGTCTATTGTTCTATTAATTATTTTATTCTTTACAGTTCTTTGTCTAATGATATATTATAGCAACAGCAAAACCTGCTGGAAATGCTGCGATAAGCCATATTCATCAAACTGGTCAGCCTGCTTCAAATTATTGAAGGTTAGTTAGGCTCTGTGTAGTGTCGAGAGTTGTATATATATGCTATCATGCCTTAGTTGTAAGCCATATGTATAAGTGTGTGTTGTGGTTTTGTGATGTACTTTTTCTTTTTGCTTGGGAAATGCTCAGTTAATTATTTTATTAAACATGCCTCCAGGAACATTTCGATAAGAATGCAAAGTACAAAATTGTCATAATAAATATTTTAGCCCAATAACAGACTCAAATTATAATAATAAAAAATGTGCAGCTTTTCCAACAGATCCAGTGAGACGTCGCAAATGGTTTGAAATCCTAAATCCTCCAATATTCTTTAAGCCGATATTTTTTATGTGAGGATCATTTTGAGGAGCAAGACTTTTCCAGTACATTGAAAAACAGGATCCAAAAATTTGCTGAACCAAAAATTATTGATACAAAGATAGATATAATTATTAAAAAGCCATTACCTGCCCTCTCTTCAGTAATAAGTACACCATATAAAAAAGACAAACCTAATGATAGTTTTGACATACACTCCACTTTTCAAGAATCAAGTAAATCACCAATAACATCTTTCGATCAGCCCATTACACAAACTCCAAAAAAAAGAAAATTACCAACTTTGCATTGCATACCTAGAAAGCAGTGTAAGCTCAGTTTGTTGTCAAATATAGATGAAACTAGGATTAAAAAACTTAACTCCAAGAAAAAAGAAGTTGTACAATTTAACCAAAAAACAGAGAAACACAATTTGTAAATTAAAGAAAATAAATCAACTTAGTCGTAATAAGTTAAAGGTTGCCTATAAATTTAGCAAAAATGACATTTTCAATTGATCCCATTTGCTTTGGATTTTTTAAAAGTTCATTTTCAAACATTAATGTTAAGAAGCCTACCTGGTTCTTTAAGGATAAAGTGTATGCTTTGGCCATGTACAAGCAGGGTCCAAGATGTTATAAATTTCTTCGAAGAGCCATACCATTGCCAGGAAAAAGTACACTGCAAAAACTTCTAAAAAATATTCCATTTGAAGCCGGGTTGAGTTCAAATATGCTAAACAAATTAGCAATTAGAGTTTCAAAAATGAAAACCATTGATAGATATTGTTGCCTAATGTTTGATGAAATATCTCTTTCAGAACAATTAGTTTTCAATAGTGCCAATGACAAAATTATAGGATATGAAGATCTGGGGCCATTAGGGCGTAAAAATGTGATTGCTAATCATGCTTTAATTTTTATGGCCAGTGGACTTCATAAATCGTGGAAGCAACCAATAGCTTACTTTTTGACTAAGGACTGTATTAAAACGAATGATCTAAAATTCCTTATTCAGCATACTATTACTAAGCTGGAGGAGATTGGTTTAACGATATTATGCACAGTTTGTGATCAGGCAGCAACAAACCGTGCTGCTGTTAAACTTCTGTCCCAAAGCAACAATCGACACGGTCCATATTTTTTAATAAACAACCATAAAATTTTTACAATATTTGATCCCCCCCCCACTTATTAAAATCCACACGCAACGCGTATTTAAAATATAATATTCACTACAATAGAACAAAAATTGCAAAGATTGATCATATCAGGCAATGTTTTAATATAGATAAAGAAAAAAGATTTCAATCTCTCGGACGCATTCGAGAGAGTTATTTAAATATGAATCATAACAGCCGCTTAAAAATGAGAGTGCGGATAGCAGCGCGAACTCTAAGCCATTCGGTTGCTTCCACGATTGAAGAAATGATTTCAAATCCATTACATAACTTGCTTACTCAAGCCATTGAAACTGCCGAGTTTGTACATGACATCGATGCATTATTTGATAGCTTCAATGGTAGAACAGTCAAAGCTGAATGTGGAAAGCCTTATCGTAAGTGTTTATCTAGGAAATCTCCACATCTAAGACTGTGGAAAAATCTTCTACCAAAAATAAACAGTTGGCAGTTTCAATGTAGACAACATTCAAAGAACTTAATGCCTTTTAAGACCGGTTGGATTACTACGATCATTGCGACCCTAGAACTGTGGAAGGTATGCAGTGAGTTAGGTTTTAAGTTTCTAAGAACTCGTGCAATTAACCAGGATGCGTTAGAAAATTCTTTTGCGTCCATAAGGCATTTTGGTGCAGAAAACGCAAATCCAAATTGCTACCAATTTATATCATGTTTTAAGACTTCACTGCTAAACAATTTAATAACGCCTGTCGCAAATCGTAATTGTGAGAAAGATGATTTTTCATTATTAGATAACATGCATGGTTTCCTGGAACATCCCTTAGAAACTTCCTCTTCAACGGATTTATTAAAAGTTAACGAAATTTCCACATTGCTTTGCCTGAACTAAAATCTTTAGATTTTGCAGATCACGAAGCAAATGTAGTGACATATGTAGTAGATTTTTTAATAAAAAAAATAGATTTCATTCATGAATGTAAGGAGTGTGCTGCAAATTTGCTTTGTGATGTTCTACAACCACAACACACATTGACTATGTTTAAGGAATACACCAATGACAAGAAAAGACTTATTTATGTGTCACAAGAAGTCTTAATCGATCATGCTAAAATTTATGACATCGTTGTATCAATATTACCAAAGTTTGGACACATATTATATTTGAGCTGGAAACTTAAAATATTGCTCAAAAAACAAAAGACTTTTAGCTGGTTTACCTGTGATAAACATAGATATCTAGTTCAAAATAAATTTTTTGATGTCTCAACCAAACTAATTATTAGAAAGTACTATGAAGATGTGTATAGGAGTACTAGTCAAAATGTTAGACAGAAGTTAGAGAAACGAAAGATTGAAAAATATTCCCATTTGTAAATAGCATTAGATTTTGTTATATTATTTTATGTGTTTATGTTTTTTGTTATATGTTTATTGCTACTGAAATGAATTTAAGTGTTTATGTCATAATTCTTTCAAGTTATTTTTATGTTATTATCGTCTACGAAAGGGTTAAATGGCGCAGTTACCTAAATTACCGAATAGTTCCTACGGCATTGCAATATAGATACCTAGGTAAATAAGGGCTAAGTAACTTATATTTTTTTGCTGTAATGAATCTAGTTGACAATCTGATTTTTCATTATATAATTCAATGTGTACCAAAGCTCAATCAGAAAAGATTGAGTAAAGCATCAAGTAGGGTAAGTCAAGTATATCTTTACTGTTTTCTAGTCCTGAAAATATTTTTGTTCCTTGAAATGAATATTTACGTTATTTATGATAAGGTTTTTCTATATAGATGTTAATATGTTCTTTTATTTTTAGTTTATTATGGTCCCCAAGACCTTTTGTGTTCAAAAGTATTACAAAAAGTTCCTATATTTATGTACCTATACTATAATAATTATAAAATGGCTAGAGCTGTCTATATTTACAAAGTATTTATTTTTCTAAAGTTCCTCGCCAAGTAAATATGCACTAAACAAGAAGTTTAATCTATATACTCCTCGAGACCATATTTCTTTAGTTACATTAATCCTTAATTTACTTTTGTACATTAATTCTTAATGTTAAAGGAAGTTTATGTATTAAATAGAAGCTAACCTTGTTATTTTCCTCAAAAAATAAATTTTTGAATGAATTTTTGTTAAATAAAAACTGTTTCTATTTTGGTATTGCAGTCTCAATTTATTAATTATTCAGTACATACAATTGTCCATTACAAGTGAACCCTTACCACTCATATGCTTTAAAACATATTAGTTGAAAGTATGGGTGCTATTAGATACAGTAAAATCGCTAAAAAGCCATTTGAAAAACCCGCCATTTCTTATTTAGTTGCCCCATATATTCATAGTGGCACTGGTGGGTATTGACAACTATGACAATTGAACATTGTGCTACTACATTTACACGCAAACGGGTACTCTCCTAAAAGTATTATATCCTCGTTGGTCTGCCCCCCCCCCCCCCCCCCCGCGACCGGCGCAGAAGCAAACAAGCAGCGAAAGAGTGCGTCACGCAGCTCGTTTTTTGGTTTTATTTATCGCAGCCGCTACTGATGTTCCTGAAGGGAATTCATTCCGCAACCCTTGTTAGCACATACCGCAAGTCCTGTTCTTTCCTAAGAGAGGAAACGCACCATCTAGTTTTTCCCTTGAGAGGGAACGCTCCAAATCAACCATTATTTTCTTTGAAAAGGAAATATTTATCTTGGAAGACATCGCTGAAGCAGATTATCTAATGGTGGATGACAAGGTTTACAGCATCATTGTGCCCGGTTTGTGTTTTTAGCAGCCAAGTAAACGCAAGATACTTTGGTTACGGAGTCGCCGCTTAGCACTGAATATTAGTGAGCCAATCCTTATTTCGTGTGGATGAGTGATATTTAATCAATTCCTGATATATTTGTAAATTCATTTTCTTTGTTGCTAATCGCTTAATCTTTATTTACCTTTTTTATTATTGCACTCAATGCTGTTTTTTTTTTATATTGTTCATACGGGGGAGATTTGTTTAATTACTCAGCACATGTTGTCTTCATGAATAAGTCAAAGTGGACCTGTTTAGTTTGATTTAATATTAAAGCGCATTATAGTTTAATTTTTATTAGTGTATTTGCAAAATCCTTGCAAATTAGAATGAATGAGGACGAATAAAAGTATTAGATTTAAGTTTCGTTGAATACATTTATCAGTTTATTAACACGTTTTCATTTAATTCGAATCAAAAGACGCTCAGCCAGCATCCCTATATTCTTTACTAATTTTGGTGATTCATAATATGAAACCACGCTTAGTTGGAGTAATGTTATAAAGCTTACTTCAACAGACAGTTTTAACTATGTGCTTTTCCAGTAGCTTGCCGATCCTGTCCGTTACTTTGTGTATGTATGGTATACCTTGGACCGATGGCCCTATTGAACTCGTGCTTGCTGTATTCATTCCAACCAAAGGCTCTTTCCAGATGTCCATTTCCAGACTCACAAGTTCTCTTGGCTCTCACAGAGAGAGTCTTTATGACTCCCCTTTTCTATCTGGGATGAAAATTTGATCCGTTATTGATCCGTTATCCGAGAGAACCAAATCGTAACAATCATCCTTTACATATTGGGTGGTGGACCTCCATCAGTTAGCATAATTTGCTTTTTTTCTTCAGCTGCTTGTTTCCTTACTTGTTTCTTTTTGTTATCAAATAGTTTTCTTAAGTTTATTGGACTTCTATATATGCCATTTGGACTTATCGCATTAAACTCTTCAGCAATTTTATTCCAAGTCTGGTTTTTTTCTATGGCACTTGTTTGATTTGTTTTTTTGTCTTCAATTACGTCTTTATACTTGGCTATAATGCTAAATAGCATATGTTTTTGTGGTCCGGTCATTCGTCCGGTCAGTGTGTGTTGGTTTTCTATAAGTGTGCGCAAGCTTCCCAATTGGCCTCCTTGATACTAAAACATCCCAAAAAGGTAGGCGTTCTTCCTTTTCTATCCCAAGAGTTGAGGTGTAAGAGGAAGTTTTGAAGTTCGCCCTCAGGGCGGCATTTCAACAGAAAGGAAGAAATTACGTTTCTAAATGCAGACTGGAAGCGAGTTCTACGACATACTTCAAGTGCGCCGAAACCCCGCGCCAACACTACCTCCACCCCAGTCCTTCCACTGCAGCGCGACGGCGGGGGAATAAATACCACGGTGCTCATCACAATCGAATCAGTCAACGTCGGAAAGCACGGGAGATCCCTTCGGCCATTGTCTCATTGCCTTTGATAATCTCTCCCGCAGCTGTAGTCGAAACGTCAAGAAGAAATTCCATTGAACCACGGCTTCAAAACCCGGAAAACACTTGAGATAGTATTTTGACAGGCCGTGAAAGCCTTCACAGTCTTAAGAAAAATGATAAAATCCGATCCATTAAACCGAACAAATTTTGAATTAAAATGTATCAAAATTATGTCATGCAGACTCTTTTTTTGTGGACAAAAAAGGTTCTTTTTTAGATTTTTAAATCAATTTCAACGAAATCTTGTAAATCTAATAGACACCCCTTATAACCTACAAGTTTACACACGCACAGGCAATTTTACAACGCAAACAACTTTGTAATCTGAAATAAACCAAAACTTACCTCAAATATTGATGGTATATTTGGCTGCAAAACCAAATTGTGGTCTAAAAGATAAGCCCTCAGTAACGTCTGAGGGTACACAGCCAATCTGGAGATCAATCCCGTCAAGTGTAAATTTACATAAATAGAGTTTGACATGAACATTCGTAGCTTTTCTAGCAATATTGTTAGAAACGGGCCGGCACTGGGTGCTTCTTCCAGACAAGGATGCTCGTCAAAGCTGTGAGAGACATTTACCCGTTTAGGCTTGTTTGAAGATATTTGCCAAAATTCTTGGTCTTCTTTCATATCATCCACGTTAGGCATGCTAAAACTTTCATAGCCGCTGCTTCTCTCCAAAGATATCAAGCTGTCAGATTTGTCTTCTGAAAAATTTACAAATGAAGCGAAAATATTAAGAAATATGCCTGCTCTTTACCGGTATTAGGCAAAATCTCATCATCGCCATTATAGCTGTTACTCCAAGTTAAACAAGCTCTTTGACATAGTCCGATTTTATTCCTCGCATCGCAAAGATACGCGTAATACCTGCCATAGAGGCTTTGCTTGTTCTTTATGTGGCTCCACTGAATCGAGCTGCCATCGAATTCAAAATCTGCTTCAGCTAACTGACAACAATTAGGAGCTAACGATAAAAGCTTTTCGAAGCTTGGACATAAAGGGTCCAGAGGTAGCAGCATCTTCCTTTGGGATATGATCACATGAAAACAAGGCTGCAAATATAAAATTAATTTAAAGATAAAACTAAATTTAACCCTTTGCGTGAAGTGTAATATTCAACAGTGATGGTACCTTAGACGTATCTAGAGAATAGCTTCACATGTTTATTTCAAGTTTTGAGAGTAGCCACAAATGCGTCTAAACTCTATTTTTTTAAATATTTTCACCTTTGCGGTATTGTCGGTTTGAAAAGGAGTAACATCTTTTGTTTTTTAACTGGATCATCATGTATTAAGTTATTTTCGGAAACCTCACAAATTTCTTTATGATACCACTTTAACATTCCTGACCTATCTTACACCGTTTCGCTGATATTTATTAATTTCTTGTTTTCGTAATCAAAAATAGTGCTCTAAATAATAATTGAAATCTCATGACCCGAAAGATTTAACGGTATGAGTGCGGGGACTTCGATAGCCAGAAGTATGTGCCTGAATAACACATGGGCAGTTAGTGACTAAAAGCCTCCAAGGTGGGTCATTAACTTTCATTCATCAGAAAAGAAAAATTGTCAGAAGTTTGTTTTTCTTAATAGAACCACTTGTAGATTGCTATTCACAGAGAAAGGTCATTCAGTTTAGGACCGATCGGTGTATACTCTGTCATACCTAAATCCAACCGTTTCTGACTTACAAGCACTTATTTCTTTAAATGCGCATTTTCGTATTCCATTTTAATTCATCAATAGTTGCTCAGGTATCTAATTGTAGCTACTGGTTGTCATAAATTCTGACAGAACAGATATTTTGACATTAGTCACACCGTTGTCAGTTACACAGTGACTTTGAAGTTGGTTATCTTTGTATCAAATTTACTGACTTGTTGTTCCTGCAGAGGGAGAGAGATAAAAATTATTCTAGTGCTGCTGTTATAAATTTATTGATAATCCATGTAACAAAAATTATCAACCGAACATGCAGGAAACTCATAGAAACTTATGCAGAGCTGCTAGTTATCAATAAAAGAAAAATATACCAAATAATTTTCACAAAAAATTCTGGATCCTCTTCATTTCTTGTTAGGAACGTTTCACAAAACTCAACCGTTTGTATACAATAACCAAGTTTAAGAGCTTGAATTCTGGTGTATTTTGCAACCAGTAACTGCACCTTATAAGATACCTGACCGACTTTTGTAGACGAAACTTATTAATAAATATGCGAAACCGTTGTCTTGATACGTCTAAGGTACCACCACTGTGAATCACCATGTATGGCCTGGGCTTACGACATAAAAATCACGTATACCTAAATGAGCTGATAATTTTTCAAATTGTCGCATATATATCTTAGAAGATAACTCTCATGAGAGTATAATGAACATACATTTGAGAATATTGTATGTGTGCCCCTATAGTTATCCACCACCCTGTATAATAACTAACAATGATCGAATGAACTGACGAAACCAAACAAAAAAAGAACAAACATATTGTGAGAAAATTCGTTTTCTAGATACTTGAGTTGAACAAGAACACTATATAAATAGAAGAATATATGGAAATCTGATAACAGCTGTCACATACTTAAATTATTGCATCAGATAATCAGTGTTGATGATTTATCTCTACTATTAATAAATGATACTAAATTTATCCTCCATAAGCACTACTGATAAAAAATGATATGGATAACGCTTTTTGAAGTCTAGCAATTATTATGATTTATTTAGCATTCACTGAAACAAATAATAATTTTAATAAAACATTAATAACAATATCTTCCATACTAAAATACAGTTTTTATGAGAGAGTTTAAAGAGAGAATAGATATATACTTCTGCCAATTCCAAGACGTTTTGCATTAACATGCCAAACAAGTTACTTGTATCGAAATTCACACTAGTATTTTTAAATTAACAGTACAACTTTATTTCGTCATAGAAAAATGTATTCAAACATTTTTATATGTAGCTAAAAGTATGCCACTTTTGGTTACGTAGCAAAAATAACCTCTTGGACATGATGATGTCCATCTTCTCTGACGCAATTTCAAGTATGTTTAGAAAGCTGGCCCACAAGCACTCTACGGTTCCTTTGTTGATCTGCAGTACATCTCTTTGAAGAGCTTCTTTTGGATCTTATAACAAACGTGGTTTTTCAGCATAAACCCTCTCTTTTAGACACCCCCACAAAAGTCACATATTTACTATACACACATTACCGCCACAAAAAAAAAATAGTCTTTTTTGTGGGGGTTCCCCAAAAAAAAAAGGTTTTGTTTGGGGGTACCTAAAGGAGATAGTTTATGCTGATATGCCACGTTTGTTGTAAGCTCTAAAAAAAGCTATTCAAAGAGAAGTACTGCAGATCAACGAAGGAACACTGCAATGCATGTGAAAAAGCTTTCTCAACAAACTTCAAATTCAATCAGGGAAGATGGACATCATCTGAAAGAAGTTATTTTTGCTTCGTAGCTCAAATGGCATGCTTTTAATTTAATTTAAAAATGAGTATAGATCCGGCGGTCACCCTGTACGTAAGCCCAAGACATAGAAACTATATTTTAAAATTTTGTTTGGACGCTCTTACCTGCAAATACTTGAAGACCAACTCCAAAAGCAAGTCCTCGCAATTCAAATCCAGCATGCTTTCAAATAATGCCAAAGAGACCAAGCACAGTTGCATATCCTTAGATTGTATACGTTCTATTAAAATATTCAATAATCTCTGTCCATCGTATTCTACTTTAATTAAAAACTGTAGGACGGCGTGCAATAAACCTGGCTCAGTGACTGTACGAATAATCAGTTCTAGATATGCAGTGGCTGCCACTTGCTCCCTGTCACTGCTCTGCAAAAGCGCTTCGCCCAAAACTGGGATCAAGAACCCCCTGTATAAGAATTCCTGTAATTGTTTTCTTATCGATGGATGGGCGACTTGAGCTATTGCGTTACTAAATTCTAACGAAGTTACAAAATGTAAAAGTCCATTAATTTCGTTTACATCGTCTGGGGTAAAACGATGCCAATCAGGTACGCCTAAAACATGAACTAATTAGCTGCCCACAAGTCCTTGAGTAGTTAAAACAATGTTTATACCTATATCATCTATGGTATTTGGTAGGACAGAATACAAGCCGCTGAGCCCTGATGCCACCAAAACCGAAAAATTTGATGATTCTGATATGTATAAAGCAACCTCTTTGTTCTTTTTGGACAGAGACATACAGAGCAACAGGGCATCTCTTGCTTTCAAGCCAATTGCATCCTCTTTATGTATAAACGGTATAAGTAGTGAAAATATTGTAAACCTTAAAATGCAATGCAAATTAGATAGATTGTTTGGTTTGGGGCTATCTACATATGAATAACCTTGTCACACATACATGTAAAACAGTGAATAACCTTGTCCCACCTATATGTAAAACAGTTACCTGAAGCTCTACTTACCTATTTCCATTTTTCTCATATATAAAAAATAATTTAACAAACTCTGGATGTTGTACCAAAAGTGTGCTTAATTGCTTCAGAAGGTCAACTAGCAACTTATTGACTTCCTTTGAAAATAGTTCCTGATGACAAGACTTAAGCAATTTCAGTAAAGGCTTCAAAAAAGAATTGTGCTCCAACAACGAATGTCTAGTATGGCTTATAAGTGTATCATAAAACTTAATTTGTTCACATCTTAAAACGTCTGTGTACCTGAAATATCAGAAATAACCAGCAGCTTATGGAAGTATTGTTGCTAGGGCAAATTGTACCTGCCTGATCTCATGCTCCATTCAAACAGCCTATCCAGGACACTTTCATGCAAGAGGTACTCGAGACATTTTGAGGAGTTGATAGTCATGCAAAGCCTGTCTGTTTTTTTCAGGTCGTACAGCAGTAATGTGACCATTTGTTCCAAATGGTTGACGACGCCCAACACATCATCTTGTGATGGTATTTGCTTTAAAAAAATATGTTTGCTGGATCACAACATTAGCACATCTAACAGATAAAGCTTTAATATTCATCCGGTATAAAAAATGGAGTTGAGCAGGATTTGAACAGGGTGCAAAAGTCATTTTCATTTCACACCAGTTCTGGTTGACATAAAAATCACAAATGATCTGATTTTCAACAAATCTGATTGCCAGCAGAGACAACCTTGTCAAAGATTCTGATGTAAAAAGAGATAAGTGGAAAAAGTCTATTTCGTGACGTATGGCCATGCTGGTGTCTAGTAATGGAAAGTGTCTGAGCATACTTAAGCAAGCAAACACCTCTAACAGTAGAAATTCTTCTTCAACTGGTGACCCTTGCTTACTTTTCCCAACACTTAATATTATTTTAATTGAGTTTATTAACATCAAAACCCCTCAAATCCACTTCTGGTCAAAAATGTGATAACTGCAATTTTAATTACATATTTTTGAGTTAATTAAATAAATTAGTCAAACAGTAACAGATCACCACTAAAAAATGTTAGAATTCAAAAGAAAGTTATAGTTTTGTTATGCCCTCTTGCCCCCCCCCCCCCCCCTCCCCCTCACCAAATTGCAGGACACGCCCTTACGAAGATACTTTCTTTCTTTTTAAATCTGCAGAGCCGAAAGTGGTACCTACATACAAAATCGTTTATCGTTTGTAATTTTGGAGCAGATTCATCATCCACTTCTGTAGCAAATAGTTACAGTAAGTGAGAAAAATACAGGTTTTTTTCCTAAACTTGAGATATATTATACATATTTTAATACATGTCACACAAAAGATTCCAATTCTGGTTATAGTTTGGCAGGAATAAACTGCTTCTGGTTTTGCTTCAATTCTTTTTTAAGTTTCTGTTCTAGTCCATGGTTTAGCCAAGGACACTTCATTCACCTATTACCAAAAATGCTAAAAATTCCATAAAGGTCCTCCATGGAAAGTATGATTTTAGCAATTGATATGAGTAGGGGAAATCTCAAAACATGATATTAGTATGATAAAAATATTTGGCACTTCTTTTAATTTAAGGTAAAAATTTTAGATTTAATTTGAAAAAATAAAACAGTCTTATGGCACTTTGAACCCCCTTCAGTGACAAAGGTAAGTCACTGATGTTTGCAATTTTAGCCATTTAAATCATTAAAGTAAGTTTTTTCTAGTGCTTTTAACAAATAGGGCTAATATTTGATAATTTTAGGCAAACTGTTCTATACACATGAAAAGCACTCTTTTTTATATAACTGTTAGGCCAGATTGTTCGCTGATTTGTTTGTATTAGTTTAGGTTAGTTTAGTTTTCGTTTTGGTTAGATTAAGTTAGTTTGGGTCAGTTTAGTTATCTGTTATCTGAGCACGGCTTTAGGAAGGGCAGGTCGACCATTGGAGCTTGCAAATTGTTCTTAAAACAACGGACGAAATCAGGGAAAAGGCAGTTAAGAACAGGGAAGTTTGCATCATGGTGCTCATCGATATAGAAAACGCCTTCAATACGGCCGACTTGGACATAATAATACAAGTAGTTGAGAGGAGTGGTATGACCGAGTATCTGACAACACACAAAGAAGACAACACAACATACGTGACTCATATAATCCTTCAAAAGTTGGAAGAGATGAAGTTGAAAATTGCAGTTAGAAAAATGGAGATGATTCCCTTGGCAGGACGAAGGAAAGTACCCACTTTTAATTTTGTGATAGGCAACACTCGCGTCGAAACCCAGAGAGCTGTAAAATATCTAGGCGTATATGTAAACAAGGATGTACAATAACTGAGCATGTCAGAAGGGTCACGGCTAGAGCACAAAAAATGGCAAATCAACTAGACAGACTTATGCCAGGCACCAGAGGCCCACAAATAAGAAAGAGAAGGGGCGCTAAAGTTTAAGTACTTAAACATGTTAAACCGCGTTAATAGGAGACTGGCTCTGGGCATTACGGCGGCGTACCTGATGGCACCGCTGGAGGCCTTGGAGGCTATTGTGGGGCTCCCTCCAATTGATCTCACAGTAAAAGAAAAGATCCAATCTTCCAAAAGTCCCCCAACAGGGCTCAGACAGCAAACCAGAAGCGAGAAGGGAACTACTGGATGCGTGGCAGGAAAGGTGGGACAGATATAATGGAAAGGCAAAAATGCTGATTACGAACATTAAAGCATGGACCTACAGGAACTGGGGTGACCTTGACCGCTTCACCCTCCAATTCTTTACAGGACATGGAATCTTTGCCGCGACTAGGGAAAGAGCCAAAGGACGAGTGTTGGTTCTGTCTCAGAACTGACACTATTGAGCATTAGTTGTTTTGCTGCCCTAGGTATGAACCAGAAAGGCTAAAGGTTAACAAAGCATGCGAAACCCAGATAAGCATAGAAAACATTGCTGACATCATACTTATGTCAGAAAAAAACTGGAAGCCCTATCAGAATATATGAAAAGTATCATGAACTTGAAGGATGCTGAGAAGAAGAGAAGAGAGACTAAAATCTGAGGACTCTCTTCTGCCATCCCCCCCTATTAACTATTGCACAACACAGGCTGTTACAGGACATAAAAGAATAGGGAAATCTGACTCAGACAGATGAGAGATGACTGCTAGTTTGGCTGTCAGATCCAGCATATCATACACTGTTTATATGCAAGAGATTTACAAATACGGGGACAGAAACCCCCCAGAAAGTAGAAAGGGAAATCGATGAAGGAACTGCTTCATGGCTGCCTGTCACAAAGAAATACAGAGGCTGAGGGAGCAAATGTCAATGTTCAGGAAAACACAAAAAGAGAGGAGATGGGAATCAGATGCAAAACAGAGCACATGAATGCAATCCCCACAAGTTCAGACATAGTTCAGGTCAGAGAAAGGAATTAACAGAAAAGTGATGGTTTAGATATCAGAAACACAGGCTACCACCCCCCACCCAAAGTAGTGCCTTCTGGCAGTTACAGTGGTGATGAGGGGTGAAGAGAGGAAAAGGTTTTTAGTGGGTATGCACAATGAGTCCCACACTCTCAGGTCGCTAATGTGTCCAACAAGTACCTGGGATGCACAAATGCATTTTCCAACCCTTTATATAAAAAAAAGTCCCAGTTAGTTTGGGTTAGTTCAGGTAAGTCCAGGTTAATTTAAATTTTGTTCTTCTTAGTCTAGGTTAGTTTAGTTTTCACGACAAATTAGTGTTGGAGCAAAAAGCGGACCCAAGTAAGGACCCACTACTTTATAATTGTTAGAGCAGGTTAGTTCAGGTTAGTTAACCTCTGGTGAGTTTGGGTTAGTTCAGGTTATCACTTAAAGGAATGCCTTGGTGAGTTGGTTACACAATAATATTTAACCTTTCAGTAGTCACACTTTTTTTGGGACGTCATTAGTCACTGCGGACTTACAGTCCATTTAAAAAAAAAGGATTTTATTTAATTAAATAAGGGAGGAAAATGAGGTACCTAAACTAATAAAACATAAAAATTTCATGTGTACTAATATATTTAGGACCTATAGGTCAAAATCCCTATAAAAGATAACATTTTTATTTAGTAAACTAATCCTCCAAGAGAACACAAAATTCATGCAAAACAGAACTAAACTTCTAAAATCAAAATAAAAAAACTCAAAGACCCATATACACCACATACAAACTAGCATATTTGCAAAAATATAACATAACCTATTTAATTTCACTTAACTTATTCAAATAATTTTTACTCTCTTCACTAGTCGCTGCGGACTCACAGTCCACAATTTCGATTTTATTGGCAAAACACACAACTAGCTTCCTGATGGGTCAATCATTCACTGAAAGGGTGTATTGTGGGAAGAGGGTGAAACAAAATATGATGCAATAAAAAATATTGACGAATAAAGTCCTTTGTGGAGCAGGAGTTCATGCGCCACTACTGAAGGGTTAATATTAGCCTTATTTTCAAGTTTGGAAACTTACTTTGATCATATAAATTGACAAATTTCAGTGATGGACCTTAATGGTACTTTTACAGAAAGGGTAAAAGTCCTTCATTTTTTCAACCTAAATCTAAAATTTTTTAAGTTAAAGAGAGAGCTGGATATAATATTATGTTTTGATATAAATCAATAAAATTGCATATTTCAGTGATGGACCTTTATGGAACTGTTACTCCAAAAAGTTCAACTCTGCAGCTTAAAAAAGAAAGTTTGAGTTTTTCCCAAGAGCTCTTCCTTTGCCGAGTTTAAATCACAGAAAAGTATACAAATCTGTTTTATTTCTAATTTAAGGCAAAATATGATCTAGTGATCTTTGATCAAAAAGCATATCAGTGTACCTATTTATAGTAGTTTTATGCAGGACTGTGCAATGCCTGTCTGGACAACATATAGCAAGCCACAATTCTGCCTAGTCAAAAACATTCTAATCAATAATACCTATTTCCATTGTGTAAAAAAACATAAAGTAAAAATGTTAAACTTAGGTAGCTAGTGCTCAACACTTAGCCACAATCTACATAACAATTCAGCAACAATCTCAAATATAATCTGCTAACAAAGCACTTTAAGTACCAGCCTACACTCTAACTATAGGTATAGGTCAGCACAATTTGTTTTGCCATCAAAAATAAATTGAAGTACATAGGCAGGAATTTTTTTTATATATTTACCTGGACCCGTTGAAGGATCTTAAGCGCTTGGTCCCAGTGCCCCTTGAAACTATCATAACAGGCCTGTGGGTCACATTCCTCACTGCTCAAAATGCTTCGGTTGTTCCGCTGGAAAAATGGATTGTTTCGTAGCCATTCCATAATATTTGTCACTTTATTTCCGGGCCATTTTCGGGAATAATCGGGAAATGCTTCATTCTGTCTCTAGCTATCATTTAACAAACAACGCAACTGCAAATTCATTTTTCCTTGGTTTTTAAATTAATTTTAATCATAACCCACTTTCAATAATGAAATTCAACTAAAAATAAACTTAGTAAAAGTCAACGTCAAATTTGACGGTTTATGATTGATGACAACCGACATATATCATGTGACGGGTGCGTATACTAAGTCAAGTATTCGTAAAATTATTAATTAGTAAATTATATACACACTTATTTATACGTACCTAAAACATTAACATTTATCAGTAAGAAACTATTGGAAATGTATGTAGTGTAGAAAATTAAAATAGTAATAAAAGCTTAAGTGTCTAATGGATGTATTTGTAAGTGGTCTGTTATACATTAAACAGTTTGCAAAATCTTTGCTGTTATTTTTTAACAGAATCAGAATATACTCCAGATCAATGACCTAGCAAAAATGGACAGAGCCTTCAAATACCGATATTTTCCTAAAAATGGTCCCCCTTTTTGGCCGGGAGTCCGTCGCATCAAAGGTTTCGCTGACGTAATTTTGTCGTCAGCACACGTTATAGCAACTTAAAGCCGGACCGGATATTGATTGTCGATTGTGTTTGGTTTTTGTTAGATTAGAAATTACGTTTTAGAAAACCTTGGGGCTAGGTCAGCTACCCAGCAAGCAAAATATATTACAGCATCTTACCGAGATGTTCATTTTATATCAAAGTGCGACATTCAAAAGCAATGATCCTGATATAAACGCTTAACATCTCTCGTAATATAAAGTAATGTTGCAATGTGATGTTCACTTGCAATATTACAGCTTTGCCTCTGTGACATCAAACGCAATGTACGAAAAGTACTTCTCAGTTCATTGTCTCGGTAATATTACAATGTTCATTACGAGGAACTTACAAATTAAAATCCTACGTAAAGCACTTGACTAGATCTCCGTAATGTTAATGTTGTAATCTTACGAAAATATGTTTGGTTCTTTGGAACATTGCTATACCGTCCCAAGGAAGTTCGTGATGAAAAGGCTTATACGCCGTCATTTATCAAATGTCGACTGTCAATCTGCTGTCAATACTCAAATGTCAAAAAAAAAAATCCGTTTGTGCTTGTTTTGTTTTATTAATTTCTTTTCTATTTCATTTTTATGGAAGAGGAAAACACGCGGTTCAGCATCGAGAAAGGAAATAAAGGAATAACTAATTATTCCTTTTTCTATGCGGTTCAGTATTCGAGAGCAAACACTCTGTACAGCAGTTTGTTAATTGTTAAATTATTTGCTTTTGCAGCTAAATTCGAAGGTAAGTACAATCAAGTATAGGTCCCATAGAGGCATAGTATAGAATTTCTGAATTTTGATCAACTATGTTTAAATCTATGAAGAATATTTCAAAAAGGCATAAGCGAAGATTGGTGGAAAAGGCCTTAAGTAATATTATAAATAGTTCAAATACATCACAACCACAACCAAGTTTGCTTTCAACCCCAAAAACTTTTCCAATCTCTCAAACATGCAGTGCACTCCACAGAAACCGCATCGGGGAAAATGAAACCTCTCACACAACTTCTTTGGATTTAGAGCCTAATTCTAATCAATCTACGTCAGTCCTAAAAAATTTTGTTCCGAGTTCTGTTCCAGACTCGGTTACTTCTTGCATTAACAATAACTGTGACTTGAATTATGATGAATGTTCTTGTGGGGATTGCACTTTAGATAAAGGCACACTTCTTGCAGATCTTAGGAACTGGGCCCTTGAATCAAAAATTCCTATGCGGCAAATTTCAAAACTATTGGTGATCTTAAAAAAAAATAACCTACCAGTGCCCCTTGATGCCAGGACTTTATTGCAGACATCTGCTTCAAAAATTAATACCATTGAAATGATGCCTGGCAAATATTACCACATTGGATTGAAAACCAACATCATAAACAATTTACACAAACTTCCTTATATTAACTTTATAATTCCAACAGAACTTAAAATTAATATCAATATTGATGGCTTACCTCTGGCTAAAAGTTCGGGCAGTTCATTTTGGCCAATTTTAGGATCATTTCCAAGAACATTGTTCAAAGATATGTATGTAAAACCATTTGTCATAGGAATTTATCATGGTTTTGAAAAACCTGGAAATTCCAATGACTTGCTGAAGTATTTCATTGAGGAATTTAAAGAACTGTCAGAAACTGGTTTATGTTACAATAATTTTTACATCAAAATTATTTTTAACGCTTTAATTTGTGACGCCCCTGCTCGAGCTTTTGTCACATATGTCAAGGGTCACAGTGGTTATTTTTCTTGTAGTAAATGTATAACTGAAGGTGATTATATAAATCGCAGAGTGTGTTTTCCTGAAGTTGATAGTGCATTACGTTCTGATGAGTCATTTATTCATTTTCGTCAAGCTGATGATGACCATCATACTGGACTACATACAATTGGATGCAATTTTAAATTCTCTGGCAAAACTTACAGTTGAGGTTGATGATATCAAGCAACGATTAGATCATCTGGAGCTCAGAGAAACCCAAGATTTCCGGGATCACAATGAAACTCTCTTACCTACGTTTCCGCTGGAAACTTTAGAAAATCTCGAAAAGCTGGATGTGTTACTGGCAGAGCCAATAGCAAAACAACAATTTGTAAATTACAAAATTTATTACAAAAATCTTTTGGTAACCTAATAATTTTTTTAAATTTCAGATTAATTTCATCGTGTCGATCGGCGGAAATGATCCAAAAAATTATATCATTAGGGTGTTTTCCAGAATTATGTCAGATGGCTTAGGAGAGCTTTGTTCATTGAAAGGGAAGAAGAACAACTTTCCATTACAAAATTTAAAAATGCTGAAAATTATTTTTGGTAAGTGAATGTTCTTTTAACTTCAGTTCCACAGTTCAGAGGGTAAAGTCGGGAATAGATGTGCAATATGAATATGATGCTTGTTTTACCACTACATGATCATCTTTTAAGTATTGTTTACTTACAAAACTACTTATGACATTATAGCTATGCATGCATACTTTATAGTCACTACTCACTGTTTTCGGCAGACTTTAACTTTCAATTGTAATAGGCTTATAACAATGTTAGATTCCATATTCAAAATTTGTTTAGTTAAAATTTATAGAAGTATCAAGATCATATCATACGAATGTCAACAAATATTATATTTTTCGTAATTCAGTTTGTTTAGCTCGATACCAAAACACTGACAGCAGTGCATTTACAGCGTCATAAACACATCGCGATAGTTATTTTAGCTCTGTTTTAGTGAATATTGGCAAAATTTGACGTTAAGTAGCGACGCCATTATGAAGTGTCACATATTCATTTGAATATCATCATTTCAACGTCACAGTCACGCTGTCAACTTAATTTCAATCGCAAAAAAAATGTCTAGTTTATGTTTGATTGTTTGCATCAAGCAAATTTAGGTAAACCTAAATTAAAGATCACTAAACCATAGCTATTAGCATGAGTAACCATGGTAACAATAGCATGGCCTTAACTAGGTGAACTCAAAAATTTCTTGGCGCAAGCAGCCCTTAATGTTTAAAATAATAAATTATGTTTACTTTTTATTATTTTCAATCTATCTCAATAGAAACAATAGTAACAAATAATAATAGTAATAGAAACAAAAACTTGTCGCTTCGCTTTTCGTTTTGCAAACTTGGATTCAGCTGTCTTATGAAACTTGTATCTTAATTTACTATTATTTCTTAACTTTTGTGACACAAAGTTTGATGACATATTATGATTTGTAAACAGAGTTGTCTAAACAAATCGTAATGTTTCTCATTAACTTTTATATATCAATTAAATTTCAGGATCATAGTAAAAGTATAAAAGTAGAACTAGTAATTTCTATTAATTATTTTTTAGATGTCGTTCATAAAAAAACATCTGCTTCCTACCAAGAGTTGGAGGATCATCTATCAACTTGGTTAAGACATTGTAAACAAAGAAGAGAAAGGGCTGAAAAGAAACAATGAATATATTGTTGTGTGTGTGACTGAGTTAGAGTTATATTAAAGATTTCATTGGCTGAAATAGATTAGCTTTTGATTTTTATTATATACTGAAAATAAATACCGATGTTTCAGGCAAAACCTTAGTTAACTCAATATAAATATTAAAAATGATCATTCTCTGGACTCTTTTTATTCTAATTCTTGTGCCTTTTTCTAATATTTATATACCACTAAATTAAAAATTCCATTAAATTCTCACTTAATTACACTAAACTTAAACTTATCAACGCAAATCTAAAGCAACACCTCTGTTATGTCTCGTAGTAATTTTTGAGAGAAACAACGAAGAGGCTTTGTGGCTGGTTTATACCTGTAAATTATCAATTAAATTAAACTTTAATTTACAATTAATTTATCAAATTTAAAAGTGAATAGAGAGATGCACTCCTTTATACTTAAAATTTACGAAAAGTATAAACGGGCCCTTAAAATTTCATAAATTCTTTGTAACTGAATGTTTATATAATTTGATTGTTAATTGAGAGGTATAAACCAGGCACAAAATAAGCCTCTCCATTTTGGTCTCCCAAAATTTACTGTGCTACATCACAGAGATGTTGCTTTAAATATGCCTGTGATATTCACATGTTGCTTTACATTTTCCTAAAACATCCATACAACATTGTAGCGTTTACGCAAAGACATTACTGAAATGCGGCTTTAATTTTCCCTGCAACATCCGTGCAACATTACAGTGTTTATGCTAACTGCTCAGCGATGTCGCCTTGTAATGACCCTGTAACATTTCAGTTGTAATGTCGCATGGGACCTCGCAAAGGCGGACATTTGGAGCTCTATATAATATTACGTAAATATTACTGGGTTTTAAATCTGTAATGTCACAAACCTTTTGAAATATTGCTGAGATGTTTATGTCATGTAGCTTTGCTTGCTGGGTAAGGGCAAGGAGCCATAGCGCTCTAGCTAAGAGATGAATATAAGTTAGATATTCGAATGGATTGGAAATTAGAAGTAATAAAAATAATGACGATGACAACTGTTTCGCAATAACTTGACATCATGACGTCACCGAGAGGTTACTTCCGGCGGAAGTTATCAGTTCAAAGGTTCCCACTGCTAAAAAGAGGGGCCAAAACTATAAAACAGGAGGGGGTCTCCAGATCACTCATCCATCAATATCATAAATCTCTCGACTTGAGTACCTATAGTCCAACCATGCAATTAATAAATTAATATTTTTTTTTTATTTAAGGTTATAAGTTCTATTTTTTAAGGTACGATTTATGGAAATTCTTTATTCCTAATGCCTTATTTCTAATTCTTATTTGCTACTTCTTAGAGTTAAAACCCCGTTTACTTAATGGGGCTGTTTACAAGTTCCTAATCCTTTATTTTTAATTTTTGTTCTTAACATTTAGTACTCCTAATACCCAGAGACCTTATAGCATATTCCATTGGTAAACTTATTAGTGCAGCACCAGAGCAAGTATTGCACACTAAAATGCACACCATTGGAGAAATTAGTGCAAGTTCGGGCGTTCCATTGAGCAACGAGAGTCGCGCTTTTTGCATTTGGTGCAAGGACCAGTTCCGCACTAGGACTTATGGGTGGTGCGAGACCGATTTTAAGCGTTACGGGTATTCGTGGGTGAGGGGTGAGGGGACAAAAAAAACTTATCTTATTTTTATATTTTTCGAGGTTGAAGGTTTCAATTAAATAATTAATTTTTAGCCGGTATATATACACATTTTTCTAGGTTAATTTTATAGCAAAATCATAAATTTTTCTTTAACTATGCGATACTATTGAACGTTGATAAACTAGTAAATAAGGAAACAGGAATTTAAATATTAGGAAATTTTCCGCCAGACATTTTTCAGGGCGTAAAATCGGTCTCCTGTGACTATTTACCATACGGCACTGTCAACGAACGAGCAGCCCTCGACGCCCTCGTGCAATTCTTTAGTGCGACAGTAATTTAACCAATGGGAAAAGGAATATTCAGATGTATAGTTGAATTGGCGGATTGTGACGACGGGTGGAAATTGTTCGATTTCCACCCATCGAAACTTCGCCGACGTTTCTTTTATTATGCATAAGGGCTCGACAATAAGGTACAACACCCAAGTTCAGTCATGCATGAGGTCATGATCAGACAGAACACAATTCTCTAAATATTGGCATGTTCATTAACACATTCAAATTAACATTTGAGAACATTAAACCAATTATTACATCAAACTCACAATCTTTATACAAAACACAGCACAACAGATTAAAATTTTTCATAGATATAGCCAGGGTACGCGACCCGGCCTAGGCCGGGTCGCACACGTTTGAGATTTGGGTTCAGAAGGGACACAAAGGAATTGAGAATCTGGTAAACCTGTCTTTCAAAATTAAAGCTAAGTTTAGAAATTACATTAAACCCCAGCAGTCACGTCACAGACCATCTCACAATATTCTAACAAACTGGAATGAGATGCAATGTTGTATGGAGTGCTCGGGATTGAGTTTCCGAACGCAGCTGAAATAATTCTTGACATCTGTCATCACTGTCATAATTCTTTGTTGTTATGTTGGTAGGTGGACAGCTGTTTTCAATTTGGAATTGAAGAAGAGGGTTTTGTTAGGTAGTTGACATAATAGTCTGGATTTTTTTGGGAATTATTTCAATAAAGTGAAGATCCAGAGACGGATTTAGTTTCCAAAGGATATATAGAATAATGACCATCCTACCTACTATCCGAAAAGTAGCCAACAATGCTGAGGAAAGCAAGGAAAGTAACCAACAAAATGTAAGTAATCCCACTAGGTTGCACCCAAATACTTTCCATTAATTTAGTAGAGTATTTACTGTGTACTTTTCCTTATCGTCCAACATTAAAAAGAGATGTGATGTAATTTTTTATGTAAACCTGGCTTTGTCATTTTTATGTTATTATTTAGTTGGTAATCAAACTTTTGTTGCAGGGGCCAGTGGAAAGGAATAGTAGGAGAAATGACATTGGCTCTATTCAGATATCGTCTCTGTCAGAGAACAATGCCAGCGCCAGGAGGTCCCCATTTCCATTGTAAGTATTGTAACTATAACTTATACATAAAACAATTGACTATTTGAGCTTATGATGCAAGGTAGTAAAATCTTATTGATATATTATAGTTAGGTATACAATAACTTATATATAGGGGGTCTCTAAAAAATATGACAATAGTGACTAGTATGAAGGTTGACAATTGGTTCTTGTTAATATTAGGTATTCCATATTCTTTTTGACATGTAGATTAGGTGATATAGAGGGCGTCACAAGGTTATTGTAACTAGAGTGCCTGTAATGAGAGTGTGGCCATAAGGTGGTATCGTTTTCTATTGGTGCCGACATGTTTTTTCCAAAGTCAGAAGTCAATGGTCAGATTGACATACATGGTATATGGCATTTTGATGCATTTTCGGGTTATGGCCCTACTACGCCCTGGGAATATAAACCCGTCCTTGGTTTTCTCAATATGAATTGAAGCACAAGAATACTCTTAAGAGCAATTTGGAATTCCGTTGGCTGTCAGTACTCAGTACGTCAACTCGATGATGGATGTCATCTAAAAATGGCGGGATATTCAAAAATTACCTGTACTTAAAAGGGTTGTTGTGGGAATTTGTGAATTCTTCAACAATTCTCAATTGCTCATAATGTATCTTGAACTAAAGCGTTTACTTATTAGTAGGAAGGAAGAATTATAGTTCATCGTTTGTCTGAAAAAAAATCATTTGAAGGCTTTCGCCCATAAAAACAATGTTAATCTTGGAAAAAACATGGCGGACAAGTCCTTATGGCCACACTCTCATTACAAGCACTCTAATTGTAACAAATTATCCCAATCACAACCCTTATCTTTGACATCTTGTTACTTTTGAAATTTTTATATTATTTTCTTACTATATCCTTTAGTTTGTATTTGACACAAAAATGTCCAATACATATCCATTTAATGTCATTGAAAAGTCAATGGTTTATATGTCCATAAATATGACAGAAAGTTTATATAAACATAGGCCTGAAAAAACCCATTTCTAAAAATTTGAAGAATTTGTTCTATTTTTTTCTAATAGCACCTTTTTTGACAACCAATTTTTGAGATATTCAGTTAAAATTTGAAGAGCATGGAACACACTCTGATCTACCCAAAAAGACTTATAAACTGGTTGTTATAATCTAGAGGGGCACAGCTTTTTTGGGGGTCAGCACTCCTAGTTTTCTACCCCAAATTTTCTTAAAGTGCAATCAAGGGGACATCACTTCATAAAATGTGTACACCAAAATTCCATATGATTCATCTTAAATTCCACTAAATACCATTAAATTCCTGATGTAGGCGCAACAAAACTCACCAATAATTTTACCTTCAGTGAAAATTACTTTTGAATTGATGAAAGAAAGTATCCAAAAATTCCATATAATATCCATAAATTCCTAATGTGTGTACATCATAACTGATTAGTGATTTCCCCCTCATGCCACACTAAAGGTCCTTTTACACAGGCAACTTTTAGAGCAATTAATTGCTCAACACGAATTGTCAGGCGACAATTGAGCAATGTCTCTCAATATATGGAAATTATTTTGACAATATTGCTTCATGTTGGTCCATATTGCCCCATATTGAGATGTATTTCTTGTGTCGCTGTCATGTGTTTCCGTATGATCGCCGAGTTTGGAAAATATTGAGAAGCTTGTAGTTCTTTTTCTTTCCCACATATATTATAAATTAGTAGGTATTGGGTCTCTCATATTAGTGATTTGTTTTGTAAGCATTTGGCTCACTTTAATGACAAGAAATTCAAAATCGCTTCCAGACATTCTGGTGAAATTTTTTAACAAAGCATCATCTAATTCTCTGCACAGCGGTAAACTGTAATTTCGCTTACCGAGGTATGGTCTCATCCAAATTCGTTTAATTTTCTTCTTTTTTATTTTCAAGAAATTATGTATAATAAACGCATTAGCAGCACCAATATACTGTCAGCTTCAGCCTCCATTTTGTGCAAGTTTTTCAATACAATAAGTACAAGTTGCTGAATTGCCTAATTGTCTACAATCTCTCATCGAGAATATCTTATCTCAAGGGATGCAATTGTTAAAGCAAGAATAAATGAGTTTAACAAAAATATACCGACCATTATTTATCAGTGCCACAAAAACAAATGGTTCACAACATGTAAATCTACTGAGGAGTCCAAAGGGAAAAAATACTGGAAATTAATTAAGAAAGCTACGATGGATACAAACCCATGTTTCTGTAAAAACTAATGGTCCGAAACAACTAATGATAGAGAAACATGTGCAGTGCTTGCGGAATATTTCAAAGACACATATAACTTCAGTCATAATCTCCAATTCAACCCAGACATTTTAAATACTGTTAACACGTGGGCACAGGAATTTCTCTCTAGAAAAGGTTTGATTGGGGTGGGATATTCTTGGGGTACAGTCCAATGATGATGAGGAGAGATGGACAAGCAAATTTGTTTGTCCATCTCATTGTTTGTCCATCTCTCCTTATCATCATAAGACCGTACCCCAAGAATCTACCACCCCAATGTAACATAGGACCAAGAACGAAGCAACATAGAAAAGGTTTGATACACACAGAGGACACAGAAGAAATACCCCTTAATGCATTGTTGGAAATAATATCCAAGGGAAAATCTACCTCTCCAGGATTTGATAGTTTCACAAAGAAAATTGTGAAAAACCTAAGTGAATCAGTGCAAACAAAACTTGTGGATATCTTTAACTACTGTTTGAAACATGGGGTTTTTCCTTCTCAATTTGGAAAATAGGTCAAATAATCACTATTCCTAAACCACATATAGACACATCTCTACCCCAAAACTATCGCCCAATAATTCTTCTTCCAGTATTAGGATAAATTTTTGAAAATATCATAAAATACAAAATTTAAGGTAAAATAGGTATGCACATCCCAGAATACCAGTTCGGCTTTAAACAGGGCAGCTCAACTATGCTACCAGTTACGATGTTGACCTCTAACACGCAACAAGCTAAACAGGCAGGTCTAGCTAGTGCAGCCATCTTTTTGGACATTAAAAAAGCATGTGATAGTGTGTATGGCAACAATATATAAAATGCACAAACTTAACTGCATAGCACATTTAATATTGCTCATAGAAGACTTTTTGAGTCACAGATTCCTCCAGATTAAGGTAGATGATCAAGTTTCAGATATGTTCGCACCACATCAGGGAGTTACACAAGGTTCGCCATTCTCTGTATGGCTTTACAATCTGTTCTGTTACATTTTCAATACATATAAAGAAGAGAATTCGGAATCTCCGGCTTATGTCCTACAATATGCAGATGATACAGCACTGATTTGTCATCACAAAGGCCTGAGAAGGACAATCTGTGGACTACAGAGATTAGCAGACAGCATAAGCATTTGGAGCAACAATTGGACAATTGAAATAAATCCCAGTGAAACATAATTCATTATATTTAACCACCGGCTCTCAGAAACATCTCCCATTATCAACCCTCAACTAAATACTTGGGCGTCACAATAGACCCCAAACTCAACTTCAACGCCCACACAAACTCCATTAAAACCAAATGCAGAAACAGAGCTAAACATTTCCGAAGCTTGACCTACAAAAACCAAGGTATTTCTTGTCAAACTAAAATTTGCAAAGCCATATGTAATCATCGAGTATTGTCACCCATTATTCCTTAATATACGCCGTCCAACACAACATAACCTTGAGGTCGTAGAACGCTCTTTTCTGCGCTCTCTAATGAGAATTTGCCACTCAAACAACCGAATGCAGAAGCTGCCAAATCAGCTTCTGTACGAACTTACAGGGGGGTGGAGCCAATACTCACGGGTCTACATCAATTGTCAAGAAGATTTGTGGCCAATCCTCAAAACCTCCATGCTCTGGAATTATGTGGACAGGGCCTTCAAGATCAACTAACTTTTCCTCAACAATCAATTATTCATATTATCACCAATATGCACTAGTGATAGACAAAAATGTAGATAACTTGTTTAAATTTAGATAGACATAATAGACTACATGTTCTTTTGTAAGTAATAATTGGATTCCAAGGCTGAAGGACTTGATTGGTATTGAAATCTCTGTGATCTATTGCATAGTCCATGCAGTATTTCATGTTTTTAAAATACTGGTACAATAAGGAACAGTATGTCAAGTTTTCATGCAAGCTAATTTCACACACATTCACGTACAATATCGCAGCGGAATAATGAAGTTCCTCGTTACTAATTATAATTAAAATGTGTGCCTATAATATTCGTCTCCTCCCAAACTTTGCCACTGGATCAAAATTCAAAAGACATAGGTACTCACTGTTATTCACTCTTGTGCATAATGTACTACAATTTCGATAAGGTTCAGTTATCTATTTAAAAAATATTATTGAATATATGAGTAGTTTAAGTAGCATCAAATTATTTGCATACAATATTTGAATTATTTAAATATGACATTCTAATAGAATGAACTACTTGATTGTTATAGTCAATTATATTTACCCCCTGTATAGCCCGAATATGTACCTACTTGGTTTTAATGTAAGTGTGATGGAAAAGATTTGTATATATAGAAAATATGTAGTATAATGTAGAAGCCCCTCTACTTTTTGTGAATAATAGGTAGGTACCTATAGGTAACTTTTGAAGCTAAAGGGCAAAGTGGGTGTTTCAGAAAGGTGTTGCCAAACTTTATGAAGTTATAGAGGACTCCAAGTCATATAAATTTTGTTTATAAACACCTTTCCACAAACGCACCATTTGTGAGATATAGGGTGTCAAAAAAAAACCTGTGTCTCAAAAATTTCTTCCAAACCAGCACAAGTGCTTGATGGCCACCCAGAAGAATGTCGAAATCTTTGCTTTGAAGGCATGGGTACTGATAAAATTAATCAAAGAAAGTCTTAAAAAGATGATGAATGATCAAATTAAATTAACTGTCCTAAAAATGTGACTATATCAGGCAACTGATATAGAATAATAAGTTCGAAGCAATCAAGCAAACATGAATTAAAAGGACATTTGCCTTTAAGTTGTAGCCCCCAGTTGAAGAACAGTAGAACTAAATTATTACACCCAATTGTCAAAACTTATATCTGTCTGGAAAACTGTTCAAAAAATAAATATAAATAATGGTCATTTGAAAGCAGAAAACAAAAGTCTATCTTATTCTTGTTTGTTTTCATAAATAACAACTAAATATTTTTATTTCTTGTTGTTAAAAATAATTTGTCTAAGTTATATCTCCTTTATTGCAGCAAACCGGATAGAAAAGAACGATTAAGAAAAAGGTTTAAAGAGCCCGATAGGACGCGCGATAGGGAGAGGGAAAGGGAACAAAAAAGGGAAATACGTAGAGAGCAAAAGAGGGATAGAATCGCGGTCGCAAAAAGAGATATTGGCAATGAGACCCTTCTCGACAAAAACGTGGAGACTGTTGAGCAGGCTGTGGAACCTACGTGCAATAGCAATAAGAATATAAATGTTGAGGTGAAGGAGGATGCCACCGGTTTTAACAGTGAAGATGAGTATGATGACAACAGCTTTAAGAATAGACTTCTAACAGACGAAGAATGGCAGAAGGTAAGTCCATTTAATGTTCACTTCATCAGTATTATTTGTTGGGGTACGGATATAAATTTTTTTGGAGATTTTCTTAGGATCTTTGGGTCAAAAAACATTGCGTCGCATTTTTTAGAGGGATGAATTTTTCTCCCGTTGTATGTCGAGTTTTGGATGGGAAATTAAACAAATGAATGAAGATGGAGCGTGTCTCTTTCGCTCAATTGCCGACCAGGTTTACGGAGACCAAGAATTTCACAATCAAGTTAGACAGGATTGTATGAATTATATTGTTAGTAAATTGCAATTAAAGTTTATTAAGCCTTTAAAGTATAACCTGTCCTATATAGGTCCAGAATCGCGATTATTTTGAGCCTTATGTAACCGAAGATTTCGACAAATACGTTGCGCGGAAGCGTACTTGGCACGTTCATGGCAATCATTTAGAAATTCAAGCAATGAGCGAACTCTACAATCGGACTATTGAAGTGTATTGTTATCAAGTTGGTTAGTAATAAGAGCTTCTGAAAAAGAACATAGTTACCGAGTGGTTTTGTAATTTTAGAACCGATTAATATATTCAATGGTTCTTCAAGATTTGTTAATAGTTACGAACCAATCAGGCTTTCCTACCACCGAATGTGTCATTATAATTCTATTAGCAATCCTAGCAAACCCTCCGTTGGGGTTGGATTAGGCTTGCCAAATTATCACCCCGTTGATATTGACAGACGGAGAGTTCATGATGCCGTAAGGGCCAGTGAACAGTTGTTAATTGAACAAGTAAGCTATTGTTAAGGTTAATGGAAGCTTGTGATTGATACAAGTAATTTCAAGACGATGTTGGAAGACAAACTGAAAGCTACGGACTGGGAAGCGACAAATGAAGCGATAGAGGAGCAGGTAGCACGGGAATCATATATCCAATATTTCCGAGACACTGAGAAACGTCTAAAAGACCAAGGGCATCCTCTAGCCAGTGGAAGTAGCTCGACCATCACTTCTTCTATGGCTTCTAGCCCAAGGTGTTCCCGGCGAGGATCTGTGTCTCCTAAAGGGTGCCAGTCTCCCAAGGCAACTGTCTCGCCTAAGAATTTATCTCCTTTAGGTACGCAGCAACAATGAAAATTGAGCACTTGTATTATGGTGTTTATGTTATAGCGAGCCCAAGAACAAATTTTGGTTCTAACAATGCAGAAGTCGATAACGTACTTTCCACTTATGTCCCAACAAAAGAAGAAGAAGCGTTCGCGAAAAGAGTGTACAACTCACCCCGACGAATTGCGGAACAAAACGATGTCGGATTTAGTATCGAGCCCTTCCAAAAGGAAGAGGCGGGGCCTTCGTCGTTGATTGATAATAATCTTGGTGAGTATTAATGATTTTTGATAATCTCATTTTAAAGTTGTGATGTGTAAAGGAAAATAGCTTGTTTTAACTTTAACATACACCCTGAAGTCTCCGTGGTATTTATTCCGTCGGGGTAGTGGTAGCGCGGTTTCGGCCCGCTTGAAGTCTGTGGTAGAACTCTGTCCCGCTTCCAGTCTGCATTTAGAAACGTAATTTCTCGTTCCTATTGAAATTGTTCTCGTGTTTAAAGATCTCAATGGCCTCTCTCGTTAGTCTCGGATAGAAACGCTGCGATTGATATAAGATCGGATGAATGTCGTGATCTTCGGAGAGAGCGTGCTCTGCTACTGCTGACTTTTGTGTTTGTCCCAGCCTGCAACTCCTCTTGTGTTCTGTAATCCTCGTGTTGACACTGCGTTTTGTGGTGTCAATGTATACCGAGCCACAGCTGCATGGAACTCGGTTAACTCCGGGTGCCGATAGGGGATCTCTGTGGTCTTTGGCCAATCTCAATCTCAAGCTCTGTTGTATCGTACAAGTGGATTTAAAGAGAGTTTTAACATTGTGCTTTTCCAGTAGCCTGCCGATCCTGTCCGTTACTTTATGGATGTATGGTAGACTAGTCCGTCCGCTCTTTTCTCCATCTTTCTTCTTCTCCCCGCGCCACCACTACTGTCACCCCAGTCCATCCACTGCAGCGCGACGGCGGGGAATAAATACACTTTAGATTATCAGTACAACGTTTTAATTGCTATTGGGACTTCAGGGAGGATGTTAAAAGGAAAAAAAACAAGTTATTTTGACAGGTTAAGTGAAAGCCTTCACGTTTGTTGACAGATTGAAATGTACAAGGTTGTTATATCTTCCTTGGATAATAAATATCTCTGTCATCATGAGGTAGGTTCTTCTGTTTGGCTGATTGGTATAAAAAAAGGATCATTGTTGATCGACATTTCGACCATTATGTTAGATCAGCTTCAGGGGTTCAAGCCTCGAAGATGCTTAAATAGATTAAATGAAACATTGGCGAAGAGATTATAGTATAAAGTTCTTTTCTACTAAGTTAACCACCAAAATGTTATGCAATTTTCCTGGTTTTCTAGGGAGTTTCGAGGATTTCGATCAGGAAGTTATGGCCCAAGTGTTGGCCGAATCGCAAAAAACCTACCTAGACGAATTAAAAACTAAATCGAGAAAGAGATACGGGTCCCCAGAACCTTCGACTTCGACATAGTTTTTTATTTTATTTACAGTTAGTCTCTTATACTCGTATATAATTAAGTAGATAGTTTTCCTAATGATCCTTTATGTATGTAAAATTCCTTTCGAAAAGTGCATTTTAAAGATTTTTATAGCGCCCTTCATATTTACTTATTCTTCACAAGGTAAAGTTAAGAAAGCTATCTATTTGTACTGAGTGTTTTCTTAAAACATTGGATATTTAATCTTAGGGAAGTGTAGTGCCGACGTGTTACATGGTGAGTATTTACATTTACTTTCAGGCAAATATGAATTATTGTTTGGTTATTTTCCTGTCAGCATTTTTGGATCTAAAACTCTTTTTCTTTAAGTTTAAATTTGTTTGAATTCGGAAGTACTGTTTTAGATTTAATTTAATCTATAGTGGGATGTGCTAGACATTTGAAAGGCACAGCGGCAGAGGCTCAATTTATTAGTTCAATTAGAACGTTTAGTAATTTTTTATTAATAAAATTAATTTCTTTAGGAGCAATTGTACTACACCTAACGCCATACATTTGTCAAGCAAGTGTTTAATGATCTTTTTGTATGTGATAATTTTTATTTATAAATGCGTTATACCAGTTTTTTACTATACTTATACATACAAAACGACTATATACATGCATATCTAGAAACAATAGCGAAAGTAATATATTTAGGACATTTTTCCTGTGGTTCAAATGTCTAGGATCAAAGACAGCGCACCATGTTGTTGCCCTTGTCTAAAAAAAAATATGGTTCTCCCTTGTTTTTTTCTTATTGTAAGAGAACTTAATGCCAAACCGCTAAGAATGATTACTGAAGTAAGGAATACACTTATCTCTATCATATACAACTTTAAGAAGCCATTGTAGATTTATGAATACGTTGTGATATAATTACCTTAATTTCGATTAAGTTTATTAGTTACAAGTTAGCTTGTAGGTATTATTTTTGTTTAGTTTTTGAATGCGACAGTGTTATCTTTTTGTTATTTGGAACGCATAATTACGGTCATATTATACTGATAAATATAAAAAAATACTTGGATTTTTTTTCGTGCGGTTGCATGGAACCATCCACTAAATTTCACCTCTTGTCATTTTCACCTCTCTTTTTACCCTCAATTACCTTGAGATCTAAAGTTAAATGGCCACAGTTGGCTATATATCCGACAAATTATCCCTTAGTTTAGGTATACCAGATCTTTTCAATTTATGGAAAAAAAATAAAAAAAAGCTTTACAAAATATATTTAGGCCCAACCGTAGAACGAAAATACGTCGAGATATTGATCTGTTTTCTTTTACAACTAGGTATTTGTATTTTTTTACGGTAAAGTCTATTCTGCAGCTTACTTCTCTAACAATAAGTAAGATTTTGGACTTTGACATACATGTTAAGACTGCATTGTTACGCCCGACCGTCGGTCCACAGAAATTCGGGCCGAAGCGGCAACGCCGACCGCGACCCCGCGAACCCATCTAGACTAAACGAGAACCGGGAACAGTCGCCTTCGTTCTCAAAAGTACGAGAGTGTGTTCAGGCCGGGTATATAAACCAGCGAGCCGCGCGAGATGGCATCGAATAGACAGTGCAGTGTAGTAAATAAGCGAACAGTGCGAATTGTTAGCAGAGAGTAATTGTGTTTTAATCGTGTTGTAATAGTTAAAAGTATTCAGTTCAGATACTTATAACTTTTAAAATGTTATTTTGATGGGATTTCTATACAAGGGGCGTAGATACAGAAATGAACAGGCTTTACAAAAATATGGTTGGTTTGAAGATGTGTAAGGGGTGGCTGAGCAGTGGCGTACTGAGAGCAAAAATGCGGTTTTTCGATACCCAATATTACGGCGTCTTTACCGTAACTCCGGGGCTATGTGGGGTTTAATGCTGCCCGTGGGTAGATTACTTTATATATCCATTTGATAAATTTTGATGTCTAATTCTGATAGGTTAAACAGGAAAAGCTAAAAAAATCACCAAAGTTGGGGCATTTTTTTGGTAATAGTCCACTTTCTGGTCTTCTAGACACCCTTAGTTATAAGATTTCACCAACATGAGTGGTACCCGCGAAAAGGTATGTCTTTGAGCTCTTTTAGCCTTATGCCCCCAAAGATGTAACTTTAATGGACAGTGAGGAAAAAATGTCCGAAGACACACTTAAGAAAAAGTGTCAAAAATGGCACAGTAGTTTTTTTGCCATTTTTCACGAGAACTATAACTTCGTATGGGTAACAACTTGGTCAGCAGAAATCTTGAGTTGGTTTGTTTATGGCGTGCTCCGACAGCTTTTTCGTTTGAGTATTTTCTGTGGATTCATTCCCTCGCCATTTTGTCCACAAATTGTGACCAATAATTCCCATGGTCTCCGACCTAATGGCATCAAAACGTACATTAGATACTTGCTATGTCGTCAGGGTTCCCTCACGGGGAGACTGGGACGAACGAGGCCAAGTTCTGCAACTGGCAGGAAGTACCTGGTACATGGTCGGATCCAAAACCGACGAAGGGGCTGTGTCCGGAGTGTACGGGATATAGGATGGCATCTGCATAGCAGAGAGCCTGGGCCGATTCACCACAGTGTTTCAGGTAGAGGTACATGGCATTGAACTGTGTGCCCCACACCTATTAGAGAAGGGAAGACGCAATAGATCAAAAAAGATCTGCTCGGATAGTCGGGCAGCGCTTCTAGCGCTTTATGTCTTTGCGCTGCCATTCCAAAACTGTTTGAAACTGCCACAGGACTCTGAACACGGTACAGAACTCTGAACACTGGTATGCATTCCGGGCCATCGTGGTCACGAAGGCACGAAGGGCTCTGCATTCGTAAGCCCGAAGCCGGCACTGGGAATCCCATACCTTCTGGTCAAGGCTGAACTCCAGAAATGGAGCAATGCCAAGTCCCAGAACTGGAGGGAGAACCTACCCGGACTATCACATTCCAAAAAAATTATCACGGGAAGATGGAGGGCAAAAGCCCAAACATTCCTCACATTAAATAGAAGACACATCATAGTGGCCCCTGCACTGTACAAGGATATAACCACTTAAGATTTCACATGCACAGACTTGGACTGTCCGAAGTGCCGGAGTGTCGGCTGTTGACATTCGTAGGCCCGGAGTCGGTACTGGGAATCCCATACTCTCTGGTCAAGGCTGAACTCCAGAAATGGAGCAATGCCAAGTCCCAGGACTGGTGGGAGACCCTAACCGGACTATCACACTTCAAAAAATTTATCACGGGAACATGGAGTGCAGAAGCCCAAACATTCCTCAGATTAAATAGGAGACACATCAGAGTGGCCACTGCACTGTACAAGGAGATAACTACTCAAGATTTCACATGCACAGACTTGGACTGTCCGAAGAGACGGAGTGTCGGCTGTGCTTGGAGGACGACGAGACAGTCGAGCACGTCCTATATGTGACTGCCCGGCTATTGCCAGATCGAGATACTCACTGTTCGGAAACACGATCATTAAACCTCAAGATGAAAAAGCAGGGTCGCCCGGCGGACTCATCAGTGTCGTTGAGGGTCTGGGCATAACGGGTGACAAATAGTGAAGCAAGCAGGGGGCAAACCTTGCTGGCAACACTTCGAGTGAGCCACAATAGACCGCAGATCACTGTGAAGGACTGTGCAAGTCCACTCGCATTTTTTTTTTTTGAGAAAATGGGCCAGGGATTCTTGTTTTAGAAGGTATTATTATTATTATTATTATTAAATCTAGAAGTTTAGAAGAACAAAAATTGCAGAAAAAAATTAAAAATATGAAACAGTTGATGAAGAAAACAATAGGATATGGAAAAGCTCAAAATGTAAAAGACAGGAAAATAAAATGCAGTACAAGTTAAAAACTCAAGAAGGATGTTACAGACTGAACAAAAATTAATGGGACGTTTCAGAAGATCTTCTAAGAGACGCTTGGACTCGCAAATCCCAAGAAAGGCGAAAATACCGTCTGAATATAATTTATTTATCCATACGTTCAATAATAAGGAACTGGAAATCATTTTTCAAGGTTTAAGTCATGTACATATGGTCCTTTTTCTTTATTTCCGGACACTTTTTTCTTCAGTTACCTACTTGTACAAATTTTGTACCAGTAACATCTGATAATTTGATCATTATTTTTCAGATAGAAGCCCTAACCATCGTCTCTCAAGAGTTGAATTTCGAAATACCTTTTGATGGGAAAATTAATTTCACACTAATCACAGAAGTCTAGATTCCTTTATTTATACTTTCACAATCATTACTTATTACGTACAGAGCAGAAAAGTAAATGAGCAGCCTAGTAAAAACGTTGTAATGCATTTTTTCTATTTGACTAGCGTCGTCTAAAATGCTGAAGATTTAATAGAATAAACTCATTCAACAATTTACTTAAAATCTACACATATACAGGGTGTAGGGTGTCCGCAGCCGCTTTAACTTCTTAAGTAAACATTTTTCCCGACGAATCGGGATTTCATTTTGGAACAGCTTGCATACTCACACCCAAGGCTGCTTTTCTACCAGTCTGTTAGTTGGTATATATATACAAAAATATACAAAAACCTTAAGATAAAAAGTAAAAAATCTTATAAAAAAATAAATAAAGTACAACATAAAGCAATAAATACGCAAATATTGTTAATCTCGCTCTAGACAGAAAATCCAATAATAGGTAAATTCATAATTAATTAGACGCTGAGTTAATCATAAGAGGGATTTTTTACACTCTTAGTTTTCGTCTACGAACAACAGGATTCATTACTTGTCACTCAATTCCGATCACTCTTGTGGTTAACAAAATAAAGACAACTCTTCTGCAATTTCTAACCTCCGCTGTCTCTAGTTAAATCAAACTGAAATTATCACCTACTTACAGGAAAAACTGAAAATCAGTTTATTTAGCAAACAAAAAATCATACTTTAACCCAACCGAAAACTTAATCTCCAGCTAAATTCAATGGGCCATCACCTTCAACGGTTTCCCCAGGAATGTTCTCAGGCATGCTCAAGTCCGTGGGCGCCTCACTACCCGTGTCAGAAGCAGCACTAGTACTTGCAGTACTAAGGCTCGGCTTGTGGTAGCTTAAATCCAAAGTGCTGCCCGAATAATCCATCTTGGATATTTTGGCAGGTTTCTCGTCGTCCGTGTTCGGTGAGGGTTTCCCCAAGTTCATGGAGTAATCACTGGAACTGGAAGTGATGGTGGTGTGGGGGTTTCCTTTCGTGATGCTTAAGTTAGGCATGTAAAAGTCAGTCTTGCTGGATTTGGCAATGTTAGCCAAATATTCGGCTGAGAAATCCTTGCTTGATATTTTGGAATTCAAATCTGGAGACAAGAAATTCATTTTGTCTTTGAAATGCATGAGATCCATAGAAAAGTCTGAGGGTTTTCCTAGAGAGGACTCTTTGGAGGTTTTTACGGGCGTAGAAGAGTGCGCTTTAGACTCAGATTTGGACGATTTGCTGGTGGATGTTGAAGGACTGCTGGGCGAAAAAGGCTTTAAGAGCTCCTGCATTTTAAACAAATTTGTTTGCAAGAACATGTTGTTCGCCGCTAAAGTACTATGGGCCATAGGATCTGGCAAACCCAGGATGCTGCTTGCCGATGAGTATTTTCCTGCATTAAATAATAAACTGGAAATGTCGGAGGACAACATGCCTAAACTGGAATTCAAGCTCACAGGGACATTTAGAGTGGGGAGCAAATGTGCCGATTTTGCGGCTGAAGAAGCCGAAATCAGTGGTTCCTTCTCTTCAACGGTACAATCAAGACTTTCCCTAACAAATCTCCATATGTCAGTTTCACTTTCATCTCTAGGAAACTTAGACACAAGGCTCCCTTTCAGCTTTTCAATATAATACGTGTTTGAACCCATAAATTTGTCATTGAAATTAATAAAGTCCTGCTCCTTTTTGTAATATTCTACACACTTGGTCATTTCATTTTTGACTGGAGCGTACAACGCAGAATCTTGGACCACGTTGTAGGACATAAGCATAGGCCTTCCGTATTCGTTAGGCTTATTTTCGGGCGGAGGGATTACCCAATAAGCCATAATTGAAGATTCCAGACCGACGTTTTCGTAGTTGTACGGAGCTGGTTTGGAAATTACAATAAACCAATGCAAAACGAAATGGGAAAAGTTTACTTACAAATAATAATTCCTATACATGGGGTGTAGCTATTATCGTGAGTTCCTCGCATTTTAATCTGGTACTCCAGTTGGGCGTCCACGTCTCGCAAAGTTGGAGCGGCAGCAGCAAACGGGTGTGAATGGTACCAACCAACCAAAGTCAATTTTTCCTTCTCTATGGCTTTGGCGATTTCTCCTTCCACTTGCTGGGCATTGGCTCTATCAGCTTTGGTATTGCGGCAAGGAAAAGCGTGAGTTATTTGCAAATCTAGTAAAATAAATCCCATAATACACTACTCGGTTAATAAATGTTATTAAACTTTTCCATTATTGCAAAAAATATTCACACTTTGCACTTACTATGAGAATTAACCTCCCAATGGCCAGCCAAATACCCTGACACTTCGGACTTTGTCAAATGGCAATGGAAATCCATGAGCAAAGCAGCATTAGTATATAACGATACAAGAAAAGGTTGAATTTTGCCCAAATTTGAGAAGGGGACGCATTCAATCATGGTATTTGCGTCACTGAAAACGGCATCGTTAAGACCAAGAAAGAAAATGTTAAATTGTATCTCACTGTGTAAGAGTGCGGTTAGCTATGGTGTTATGTTTAACAACAAATCTTTGAAACATCGCTTGGTTGGTAGTGGATGTAGGAATTGAAGTGGAAGTTTTGAGCAGTTGCTCCAGGTTAAGGTTATTTGCTGCCGCAACTAAAAAATATAAAACGGTTCTTAACGAATTAATGAATAATCCAGACATTGCTATTGAGATTATAGCAAGTCAGTCTCTCTTGTATCTTATAACACAAGAACAAAAAATCGTCCTGGGACACGATTTTCTGCTTACCCTCTTTCTCTAACTGCTTTTCTAATTCTTTCTCTTCCTCCTTCTTCTTTTTGTACCAGACGTTCTTGTACGCGTCCAGCTTTTTCCCCTTATATTTAACAGAAGCCCATCCGCAGCCTGACTTTTTATCGGGATTAATAAACCTTTTGCAAGCAATTGCCCACGCACTAGGTGAAGCAAAAATTATATCTGTTTCTTGGCTGCGTATTTTACCATCCTCCAATAAATCGCCAACAAATTTCTGACCCTAAGATTGAATAATGAGGAGATATGCCAAGTCATCGAAATGTGTGATCATACTAAGTACTCTATTGTCATAGCCCCTGCTCCTGGTTTTAAAATGCCCGCAGATAAAAGCATCTGCAAGGTAACAGTACGGTTACTTGGGTCTTTTCCCACTACCTGTCGCACTTCAGCTGGCTTTTCGTTTCCATTTTCAGTGGGGTGCTCTGAATGAGTCTCACTTTCGGTTTCCTGCAATTGTGTGTAACTAAACCCTTCGAGAATATATGTGTTGCTTTCCATTCAACTGTGGCATGCAATAAAATTAAACCAAATCAAGGAAAATGCAATTTAAGTTTCAAAATTATGCTCTAAAGCATAACCTACATAATTCTGTATATTACAGTCACAATAAGTACGTTTCAGTTATTTGTAGCATGTAGCAATATTATTTTGTTTTTTTCCTTGGCACAAGGTGTCCTTTTAAGTGATGCAAACTTGGTTGTTTTTTTTTTAATACTCTTGTTTTTTTAACATTACCTGCATGTTCTACTTGGGATTTAATGAGACATTTTATCAAAAGTTGAGACAAAACCAACTAATTTTTCTCACCAAATTCAAAAAATAAGATAAAAAAATAATGTCTGTATTAAAAAAAAGTTGATGATGGCTACTTAAATTCAAAACTTTAAATTAGAAGTCTGATCAAGCTATCTATAAAAGTCGCCGAAACAAAGTAAAATTTTTCAAGATTTCTTGAAATAAATTTGGAATAAAAAATAAAATCAATTATAACAGACTTACAATCTAAAGTGTTTTCAGCGCTTTAAAACCGTGGTTGAGTGAAACCTGGTCCTTAGGAAGATTTTTTCTTAACTAAGAAATTCCATTGGAATTTAATCGAATTCGTATTTCTTACAGTTTACGAGATTTCAATGAAAGTGTCAATAATGCCAACACTAATAGAGAACATGCTCGTCGTTTCAAGAAGACATAAAACCTTATAAAAGTAAAGAACACTCAATACATAGAGTTTAAACATATCAAGTATTGTTAAATGTCATGTATTGTTAAATGAAAGTATTTGGAAGAGTTTTATACTGAAGCGGAATTATTCCTTGTTAATTAAAAATTGATTGAAAGTCAATGTAGGTGTATAGACGAGATATAGAGATTGTCCTAGATCTTTTTTTAAAATTACATAAACATACCTTTAAATGGTGAATTTGGTATCAATGCGTAGAGTATGAACTAGTGATTGTGAAATAGGTCACAGTGTGTGCGATTTGACTCAATCTGTGGCCTCACAAACATAAACCATAGTGAGATGCACGTTTCCAGAACGTAAATAAGTATAAACAAATTCTGCAGGAATGCGTTTTTTTGTGTGACTCATATTCGGAGATATCGCTCGAATATAGTGCGTTCCGTATGGTGAAACACCCGAGTCTACACAAATAATGACATAGTGCGTTCCGTGTAGTGAATCATTATACAGGATATGGCCCTTATAAGATTTTAAGTTGTCACTCTGTGTAACCAGCATGTTCAAGTGCTGGCAAGAAAGATTTCCGAAACTATTGCTGCATCCAGTGCCTCGATATATACCACCACAGATGTATTGAGCGAAGAGATGATTGGATTGTGGTTAAGGGGTACAAGATTCTCTGTTCGGTGGAATGCCGCAGCATAATAACAACCAGAATGCAAAAGTTAAAGGCTTAAATAATGAAATTCAGAAATTGGACGCTGCACTTCGGCAGAAGAACAATGTAATAATAATCAGATTAAAGAGCTCATTTTTTCTCATTTGTCCGACAACTATACACGGACTATCACCGATGAGAAAAAAATTGAAGTTTACTCAAATAGACTCCAAGAACTAACAAGTGAGTTAAATGAGCTAAGAAAATTTAAATATCAAATGAAAGATGAAATAGAAACTCTTGAGGGACTTGAAAACAGGGACGGTCGATTCTGGTAGGAATGCTCTTGTTGGGGGGACATGAAGGGATGACAAAGGCAGACCGGGAAAATATGCTACAGGGATTCAAGGAAATGGGCAGATCCTCCTATCTGGTGGATGAAAAGCTAGGTGCAAATAAGTTGGAGCATTCTGAAAGTCGCCCAATTGAGAAGACTGTAGCAGGGCGTAGTTTTCCCAAAACCCCAAAGTCGGGGTCAACGACGAAAACTAAAAAAACAGATGCAAAAACATAAACAACAAAATAAAGTAACGCTCTCTCAGGTGACTGCATCTATAAGCGAGGCCCTACCGATTGAGGATGTGCCGGAGATAGGTTCCGTTGACCTTGCACTGCCGGAAATCTGTGACGTTCCTGTGGATGTGCCTCTGAGAATAGATGGGGGCCAGAAAACCACCAATGTTACCATTAAGGAAAAAATAGCCGAAAGCAATGCAGATAACCAGTATGGCAATAAATCTCAGGAAGATGCTGCATTAAAAAGAGATACTGATAACAGAAAAAATGAAAGTGAATGGAAGCTTGTTGAAAGAAAGTCGAGAAAGATGAATAGACCTGCTCCGATCAGAGGATCAAACACTCAACCTACGACACTGAGGCCTGCTGCATTTGTCCCTCCTCCGAGGCTGGATTGGATTTTTGTATCTGGCTTCCAGCAGGATACTGAGGCCGAAGACATAGTAGATTTCTTAATGGAAAATGATGTCTTGGAGGTGCAGTGCTTTAAGATGATCACCAAGAGCAAAATGTATGCCTCGTTTAGATAGTCACAAAAGTAAATGCAGAAAAAGTTATATCAAGTGATTTGTGGCCCAGCGAAATATGGTTTGGAAAAAGAATATGGAAACTGAGTCAGATCGAGTCCTTTCTTGTTGACATGCCTGTGGACATATTGTATGTAACGAGCATTGGCTGAATGAGGACGAGGTGGGCCTTGTGTGTCTGGAGGGCTACATAATGACTGCCCACTCCTCCCGGAGGCTTACAATAGAAAGGGGTACGGCAATTTTTGTCAAAAATAATTTAGAAGTAAGTACATTGAATATTGATGGGTAATTTTAAATATAAAAGTGTATAGAGTGTTGTTCGGTATTTGTCAAATCATCCAATGTATACGTGTTGTCATTACATCGTTCTCCAACGGGTGATCTCGGCACCTTCCTGGTTGCTTTGGAAGGCTGTTTGTTGTCTGAATTCGAGGCTTCAGCAAGATTTATTATTGCTGATGACTTATACCGGCTTGCCTGAAGAAACTAAAAGACTCACTGACACGTTGAGGGCTTTGGTGTGCGGCAGACATTTGAGCCAACTAGATACCAGGCGTGTTTGGACAATCTTCTTGTGAGTCATGAATGTGGGTGTGTGGCTGATATGGGTGTGTCTGATCACATGTGCCAGATTGTAGAATGCATATGGTTGAGAGAGGGTGTGTGATGGCGATGTCGGGGAGTCTGTCAGGGTATTTAGGCCGATGACCCGGAGAGGTCTGCATGACTTTTATAACGTCCTTAAGACATAAATCATGGGACTTTGTCCGGGAGAATGAAAATGTTGATGCGGTTTTCATAAGGTTTGTGGACGTTCTTCATTGTGCGTACATACAATCGTTCTCTCGAAAGCATATAGGGTAAGAGCGGAGCAGCTTAGCACTTTTGGGTGGTTCGTTGACGAGCTGAGAGCTATGCGTGGCAAGTTGCAGTTCCTTGCTGAGTTGCAGCAGAAATATGGCGAAATAAGGGAAGAACTTATTGGCTTCAGGAAGGCTTATAGGGAGGCTTTGAAGAGGGCCAAGATAAGATTTAATGATGATTTAATACGGTCAGCGACGAATCCCGTAAGAACAACATGGCAGATCATCAATAAACACAGAGGCAACAGAACGGAGCCAGTTGAGAATATTGATATAACATCCAACCAATTCAACGAATTTTTTGCGCGGAAGTTTCAGAAAATAGTACAGGAGATTCTGCCGGGCGGAAGGTCTCCAGCGGGATACCTCGAGCGTATTGGGGTCCCCGGCTGTGTTGTTTTCTTTCAAACAGGTGACTTTTTAATGAAGTCAGGGACATTATTGATACATTGAAGAGAGGTTAGACTATAGATTCTTACTTTTGACATGTGTGACACTTTGCGAATGACATCAATAGATTGATTTGATTGTATTCTGTGGACATGAAACTTTTAACAAATCAGAGGGCTGCAACCTCCTCAATTTGTGGACATATAAAACTAGACACCACAATATATTGGAATGCTAATCAGTTATTCATCTGCATAGTAGAGAGAAAATAAGAGTCAATACAACTATTCACAGGACATTCAACAATTTTATAGTAAGAAGTTGATATTTGCAACAATAATTTAGAATGAAAACAATTTTGGCAGCATTGTAAAAAATTTTTGGATAAAAGTTAGATAAAGGTCTATTATGAAAAAGTGTAATTTTAGCAATTGACATGAGTGTTGGCCTCCTAATTTAATCTAAAAATCTTAGACTTAGGTTGAAGAAATGAAAGAGTCTTTTGGAACTTTTATTCTATTCTGTAATTATACAGAATAAATTCTAATATTTTATATGGTCTGCCATCAAAGTTTGTAATGTTGTCAATTTATATTATTAAAGTACATCTCAGTCATGATATTATGAAAGAATTTCCCAGCAGCTTTAACAAATATGTCTAAAATTTTATACTTTTAGCCAAATTATTCTATGTGAAAAGCGCTCTATTTTTATATAATTGTCAGGTCAGGTTATCTCAGTCTCATTAGTTTAGTTCAGGTTAGTTAAATGTCTTTCCAATTTGGGTGGCATTAATGGTAAAAAAAATACAATGGCTCGTTCATTAGCACCAAAAAAATGTCTGGGTAAGAGTGATTGGAGAGTACTACACACTAGTACAGTATTAACAGAGGCAACTCAGGTTTTAGCCTGTAAACCTTGAGATTACTGTAACAAATATAAAATATAAGCTTTATTTGTAAAGAGCGCTAGAAAATATTTCTTAATATCATGTTACGAGAATTACTTTACTCATAACAATGGACAAGATTACAAACTATAGACCTTTAAATAAAAGTCCTTCACTTTTTTGACCTAAATCTAAAATTTTTGGGTTGAACTATTGAATTAAATAGTATAAATAATATTCCTATAAATCGACAAAGTTGTCAATCTAAGTGATGGACCTTTCTGGTCACTACATTTTGAGTTACAAGGTAATCGTTATCCAATCTATTAACTTTTATGAGTGATGTCACTTAAAATGGACACCCTGCACCTGCAAAAATGCACTCAAATCTTTGTAATCTAGCGTTAATTTACTTTCATTGATCAAACAAAACAATTTTTGGCAGTTTTGTTCAATGAAAACCACTACCCTAAGAACTAAGGGCATGCCTTCTAAGTACAAAATAAAATATTACTGAACTGGTCTACTGCTAGCTTATGAAAACGAAAAGAAGAAAATCAGAAACCTCATCAAATTCTTCCTGTTCCACCTCAGTGTCTTCTTCCCGAAAACTATTATTTTCATCATCATCTAAATGAGCGGAAGTAGGGGTGGCATTATGCCCTAATAATGCGGCGGCGAGCTGAGACTGCATCTTGAGAAAAAACGTTCACTGTTAGGATTGAGTTTTCTTTTATAACACAATTATAGAAGTTACTGATGTTGTTACTGACATATGTATGTTTTATATTGGGTTGGTAAATGGAAAGGCATATTACTTCACTTCTGATGATATGCAGCGTTGTTAACACCATTAAGAAAACACAATACTAACATAATCCGAACCAAAAATTGTTAATAAAGCCGGAAAATGAAATTGGTACCAGAACCTTCCCAAAGCTGAAAGCCCTCCAAATAGTAATCTATCATGTAAAAAATGCTGGTTTAATATAATTCTAGTTCTGTGTGTACATACCTTTACTTCTTTATATTAATAAACTAATTTTAATTCATTATTATTCCCTATAAACAATTGGATATAAGATAATGTATGGTTTAATTAAACAATAACATTTGTTTTGTTTATAATTAGATTTTTATTGACAGTTGATAACAGTGTTGACTTTGACATTGACGTGTAGTTAGGATATTTCATACTTGACTTCTGGCTCGATTTGTCTATCCTTGTTTGTCAATCCCATTTTGCCATATAACAGAGAAAGACAGACAGACACATTGCTTAACTCTGGTTCAAGCTCAATCGAAAACCCTAATTGTTTTTAATGACGTGGTGTCTTATGAAAACAATAACAAGCCCAATTTGAGATTTGAGGCAGTTTTTAATTTTCAAGTTGAAGTTTGTTCATATGGGTCAGGGTGCAAAGTCCACCAGTTAGTTCAAAGTATACACTATTTTTAATTTTGCCAACGGTTCCTTGGTGTTTTCGTATAAAATTTGAGTTAAATTCGGGAGGTAAAAGTCTGCCCTAGTATTCAACAAAAATGTTTCGCTTAGCTAGAAATATCGTCCAGCAACAGGCTAAAACCGAAGTCATAGCTATAAGGTAAGCTCTCTACCTTCCCAATAAGTTTGGCTAATGTTTTAAATTTTTGCCGCTTTTTTTTTTACTTGGCAGATGCTTAAAAACCTCCTCATCATCCCCTGCCCAAGCTGCTGTGGCAGAAAAGCCCAGAAACAAACCAGGACAGGAAGAAAACTTCTCATTTGTTATGAACTTATTCCGAGGACAAGTGGAGTCTCGACAAGTTTTCCCTTATCCTAATGTTTTAAATGAGGAGCAGAGGGAAACCTTACAAATGCTGGTAGACCCCACTGAAAAGTTCTTTACTGAAGTTAACAACCCTGCCAAAAACGAAGAGTTAGAAAAAGTTGAAGAGACCACATTGGCAGGGCTTTGGGACTTGGGGGCTTTTGCCCTTCAAGTCCCTCAAGAGCTGGGTGGCTTGGGACTTACCAACACACAGTATGCAAGACTGGTTGAAATTGTTGGGGCCAATGACTTAGGAGTGGGCATTACACTTGGAGCCCATCAATCAATTGGATTTAAAGGTATTCTTCTGTATGGTACACCTGAACAGAAGCAGAAATATTTGCCAAAAGTTGCCAGTGGCACCTGGGCAGCTTTTTGTTTGACTGAACCTTCTTCAGGATCTGACGCAGGTTCTATTAAGTAAGCTAAATTTTTCTATTTATTTAATGTTAGCTAATTTCACTAATTGCTTTATTTTAATGATGATTTTTATGATGGATATTTATATTCACTGAGAAAAATTATTTTCTTTGGTCTCAGTGCTATCATATAGGTGAATTACTGGTTTGAAGCTCACAAGGTCCTTCTATGAAAAATTGAGATTTATAAACTGTGCTAGAAAAGGAATACCTAATTATATAACCCAATTAGCCCTGTTCTTAAGCTCTTTAACTGACAGTTTAAATACAATAAGCTCGAAATAAAAAAAAAGTCTATTTTTTGGATGCTGAGGATATACTGATAATTAGAAAATATCGACATTTTCAATTGTTTTTTTTTTTTATTTTTTTATTGATGTGTTTTCTTTTGATCTAATCAGTTACTATCAATATATTTTTTACAATGTTGGCATATGGCAATGAGAGCATACACCATATCACTGTTTTTATTTTTTATGTTACTTAGTGTCGAAACAAAAGATTTGGTATTCTGTTTCTTGTCTTACTAATTGATATTCAATACACTATGATGGACAAATGTGAAGTGAATATTGTGACTTAAAGGTATAGCACATATTAAAAACTTAAGTAATACATTTTACGTTTTAAATGTTTTTCATCTGATTGGTCAAAAGTTATATCATATTAGGTCTGGACCAATCATATGAGGAAAAACAAAACATAAAACTTACTGCATACGTTTTTATTTGTGTCTACACCTTAATGTAAAGGCCAAATTGACATTTAATGACAACAATTGACATTGGCATGTGCCTAACAAGGAAGTTTTTTTTTTCATTAAAAAATAATTTACTAGAAATAATAATTTAAAACCATATAAATGTTGTACAGGAATAGCTCCTCAAAAAAGTAAAGTGTGGATTCTCAGGAAATAGTGAGGAAAAACTCACTTGTTTCTATTCTAACAAAAAGCTTAAAACCTCAGGAATTACCACCAATTTAATGGTCCAAAAATATCGAAAATGTATTTATGTTTTATAGCCAACATGTTTACAGTATCAATAGTCTACATGCATGTCTATTTCTAATTATTTGTATTATCAACTATAGCTTAGGGTTTAGGCATCGCTAGGGGCTTATCTGAAAAATGTTGCAGGATAAATATTATTTCAAAGTGGTTATTAAATAAGTGGAATTATTTAGACAGAATTTCAACAAATTATATGTTGAATAATAAGGTAAAATTACTTATCAGAAAGTAAATAAAGCCAAGGGCGGATAGGTTGTTGTATCTGCCAAAGCAGGAACAAACAGTGATTAAAAGTCTTTTTTTATTCATTTATCTTTAAAATTTATTTGAGTTCCCATTTAATAAAGTTATGATTCTGTCTCTAGAACTAGAGCCGTGCTATCTCCCGATGGCAAGCACTATATTCTAAATGGTTCAAAAATTTGGATTAGCAATGGAGGTCTGGCAGAAGTAATGACAGTGTTTGCGCAAACTCCTGTACAGGACCCCAAAACTGGAAAAACTGTGGACAAAGTAACAGCTTTTATTGTACAAAGGTCCTTTGGGGGGGTCACTAGCGGACCTCCAGAGAAAAAGATGGGAATCAAATGTTCAAACACCGCCGAGGTAATAATCGCACCCATGCACAACTTACTGTTGTATAAGAAAGGTAAAAATAGTATATTATCCAACAAACGAGCATAGCGCGTGAGGCCCTGAGGGAATAATGCGTATTATATGCAAGTTGGATACTATACTTTGTCTATGGCTTAATTTACAATTTTTTACATATTAATTGATGTAATTTGGTTTTCAACATGCCACTTGTTTTCATTGCCAACGTCCAAATGACGTTAAAACCACTATCAGGGCGGCCATAATAATTTTAACCTTCATATGTTCTGTTTGCAATTTCCAACATGCAGCTGCCTTCATGTAATTCTTATGGAGTATATAATAAAATAAAATAAATATACAACGTGAATAATGAATATTATTCACGCTGTCGCAACTTCGTTCATTTCAAGGGGTATGCGCACCCTATCAGGTGTTTGCAACCATGATGACCATGTTATTGTACAGCCATGGACAAAAATGTATTTGTAAAACATAAAATCCACTATTTCAAGATTTAAAATTCTTGCCTCAAATGAAGCAAAATACATCTTTAGTATAATGAGATGTATTATGGTATAGGTGTACTATGATAACGTAAAAGTCCCCATCGAAAACGTTCTGGGTGGAGTCGGCAACGGATTCAAAGTGGCCATGAACATCTTAAATAACGGCCGTTTCGGTATGGCCGCGGCCCTGTCAGGCACGATGAAATCTTGCATTAAAAAGTCCATCGAGTTTGCCAACCAAAGGAAGCAGTTCGGCCAGCTCATCACGAACTTCGGGGCCATTCAAGAGAAGATAGCAAGGATGGCGATGCTTCATTACGTCACCGAGTCCATGGCTTACATGATCTCCGGAAATATGGACTCTGGATCGGAGCATTATCACTTAGAGGCGGCGATTTCTAAGGTAATTTTTTATTAAGTCCTGCTTATTTACTTAGTGAAATAGTTTTTCCATTTTGTGTTTACACTCATTTAATTACCTACATGTTTATCAATGAAATGCAGTTGAATTGTGTGTTGTTTTCCGTTTTGTATTATGTTTTGTTATACGCTATTAAATAAATGATGTATATATTGGGTATGGTGTGAGTGTTGTTGGTTAAATAAAATATTATTTACATATGTGGAATTGAGTGACACCAAGCTGTTTCTAGTGTTTCGCTTCTGAAGCGGCTTGGTACGTCTGCGACGAGGCAATTCAAATAATGGGAGGAATGGGATTCATGAAAGAGACCGGATTGGAAAAAGTCATGAGGGATCTGAGGATATTTAGGATCTTTGAGGGTACAAACGACATTTTAAGGTTGTTTGTAGCTTTGACTGGTAAGTGACAGTATCACTTCCTTTGACTAGGTAGTGATACAAAAAAAAACAAAAATTTACGATATTTTTACAGGTATTCAGTACGCTGGAGCTCACTTAAAAGAGCTGCAAAACGCTTTCAAAAACCCCACCGCCAACTTAGGACTGATCTTCGAGGAAGCTTCCAAGAGAGTTGTCAGAAAAGTCGGCCTGGGCTCTCCTCCGTCAATGGAACCTTTCGTGCACAAAGACCTGACGCAAGCGGCGTCGGAAGTAGCCATAAGCATAGACGCCTTTGGTGAGGCCATAGAGATGGTGCTGATCAAATACGGCAAAAGCATAGTGAATGAACAATTTATCTTGAATAGAATCGCGAATTCTGTTTTCGATATCTATGGAAGTATGGTTTCGTTGAGCAGAGCTTCGAGGGCACTTAAAGAAGGAAGTGAGACTGCTGCGCATGAGAAGCTTATGGCTGAGGCTTGGACACTTGAAGTGAGTTGAAACAAAATAATGTCTCCAGTCAGGAGGGCCTGTTTGGCGTCATTTATCCTTTTCTAACGCATTGTTTCTTTTTTTAGGCCACACAGAGAGTTTCCGCCAATTTGAAAGCTATCGCGAACGGAAAGAACTTAGACAATTTCACCAAGATGAGTTCGATTGCCAAGAATATTTGCCGAGCTGAAGGAATCGTCCATCAAAATCCTCTGAAGATTTAAATTCTTCCCGAAGCTTATACTGTTTGTTGTCTAGTTATAAGATCCTGTCCTTTATTGTATATATATATATCGTATATAATTAATTAATATTATTATTGTATTCAATAATAATACTTTTTTTAGTCAAATTATGTGTCTAAGTAATGTTTAAGAGTACAAAAATTTAACTGAAATTATTGTCTCTACTTTAAATGAATATTGTTTTGCGACTTAAAAACCGACAAATAAATATATTTTTTTGTAGAATTTTTAAATGTGGAGTTTTTTCCGTTGAACTAAACGGCCCACTTTGCGTAAGTCCGTTTAATAGTGGAACCCCTAATTAATTAGCCCCCTGAGGTTTCTTGATATTGTGGTAAGTGCGAAATTTCTTTTCCTTTAAGGAAATTCAAAACACTTTGAAAAACTAATCGCTGAGCCTCTTTGTATGCGTCCAGCCTTTCCAACTACACTATTTTGGACCGATTTGATAAAAGAATTTTGTATAGAACCCCATGGCACCTTTTCTTTAGACGATTAAGTCATTGCATTGATAACGGTACCAGATGAATTTTTCTTGATGTCCTGGTGAACGCGTGTTCATTTAAGGGGATTTATAACATTTTGGGAAGTTAGTAACTGAGCCGGTTTGTAAGCGTTCACCCTTTCTACCTACAATATACTTTCAACATATTTGATGAAATATTGAATCCCATATCATATCGTGTTGAAACCCTTACGTCATTGCATCGATAACGGCCTCGATGAAGGTTTCTTGATATCGTAGTGAATGCACAATTTATTTTCCTTTAAGGAAATTCATAACTCTTTGAAAAAGTAATCGTTTAGCCTCTTTGTATGCGTCTAGCGTTTCCACATACACTACTTTCGACTGATTTGATAAAAGATGTATTCTACATTGAATCCCATCCATTTTGTTGAAACGATTACGTTATTGCATCGACAACGGCCCCAGATGTATTTTTCTTGATGTCGTAGTGAATGCGCCATTCTCTTCCTTTAAGGAGATTTATAACACTTTGGAAAGCTAGTCACTGAGCCCCTTTGTATGCGTTCACCCTTTCTACCTACACTATACTTTCAACTTATTTGATGAAATATTGAATTCCATGGCATATCGTGTTGAAGCGCGTTCGTCATTGCATCGATAACGGCCTTAATGAAGGTTTCTTGATATCGTGGTCAATGCGCAATTTCTTTTCCTTTAAGGAAATTTATAATACTTTGAAAAAGTAATCGCTGAGCTTCTTTGTATGCGCCCAGCCTTTCCAGCTACACTATTTTGGACTGATTTGATAAAAGAATTTTATATAGAATGCCATGGCATCTTTTGTTGAAACGATTACGTCATTGCATCGATAATGGCCCCAGACGCATTTTTCTTGATGTCGTAGTGAATGCGCCATTCTCTTCCTTTAAGGAGATTTATAACACTTTGGAAAGCTAATCACTGAATTCCTTTGTAAGCGTTCACAATTCTACCTACACTATAATTTCAACTTATTTGATGAAATATTGAATCCCATGGCATATCGTGTTGAAGCGCTTTCGTCATTGCATCGATAACGGCCTCGATGAAGGTTTCTTGATATCGTGGTCAATGCGCAATTTCTTTTCCTTAAGGAAATTTATAATACTTTGAAAAAGTAATCGCTGAGCTTCTTTATATGCGTCCAGCCTTTCCAGCTACACTATTTTGGACTGATTTGATAAAAGAATTTTATATAGAATCCCATGGCATCTTTTGTTGAAACGATTACGTCATTGAATCGATAACGACCCCCGAGGCAGATGCAGGTTTCTTGATGTCGTGGTGAATTCGCCACTCTCTTCCTTTAAGAAGATTTAAAAAGACTTTGGAAAGCTTGTCACTGAGCCCCTTTGTATGCGTTCACCCTTTCTACCTACACTATAATTTCAACTTATTTGATGAAAGATTGAATCCCATGGCATATCGTGTTGAAACGCTTATGTTATCATTGCAGCATTAAAGACCTCGATGCAGGTTTGTTGATATCGTGGTGAATGCCCGTTTTCTTTTCCTTTAAGGAAATTCATAACACTTTGAAAAAGCAATCGCTGAGCCTCGTTGTATGCGTCCATCCTTTCCACCTACACCATACTTTCGACTGATTTGATGAAAGATTAATTCTATATTGAATTCTTTGGTACCTCTTGTTAAAAGGATTACGTCATTGTATCGATAAGGGACTCGATGCAGGTTTCTTGATATCGTGGTGAACGTGATATTTTTCTCTCATTAAGGAGATTTAGATAGCACTCAAAAACTATTCACTGAACCCGTAATGTACGTGGAAAGGCTTCAGTCTTTCCACATACACTATACCCATATAGCTATTGTACGTTCTTCATCATTTGACAAGAATAAGCTTTGAGCAGATGAGATGTGATTTTCAGGTGAAAAATTATCATTTTCATCATCATCAACGTGTTCTGCGATCTCCCTTTCAGATTCTCAAAACGTTTCGATTAGGTTTCGTGTCATAAGATTAATTATAACATGACAAACACATTTTTATCTGATAAACATACACGTAGGTACGTTTTATGTGCCTTTAGAACAATCCTGACTTGCGAATCATTTCATATGGGATATTATCATTTGGAAACTTACTGATATCCTCAAAACATAGCAAAAAAAATATTCCAAACATATACCTGGTATACGCTTGTAAGATGATGGGCATTGGTGTCTATATATCTGGTGTATGCTACAAATAGGCCGATATCCGGAATATGCTTGGTATCTTGATTTGGATAAAAAAATTTATGTTCCTGGAATATATGCCACAGAAAGAAAACATTCAATATGCTTATAGGTACCTGTGATATATTAGAAACTCGAAATATTTCCGAGGTAACTAACCTACCAGGATTATAATACCATTATGTGCCTGTCACATCCTTGATGAGTTTAGTTAGAACAGGAAATCAAAAATTCCTCTTTAGGAAAAGTGCCGCTATCGTTTCGTATTCTATATTGACTCTTTCTCAAGACTATTCCCTGTGTGGAAGTTCGTTCTATCATCGACAACAAACTACCACATATAAAAAACAGCCTTGAAAAAGAGTCAAATAGAAGTTGAAACGTTGGCAGTTTTATGAAAAAAAGTTCTCGATTTTTTCGTTGCCTGAATTACTTAAGTATATAAATAGCTTTAGTAAGTACATCATATGCAAATTAAATTACATAAAATATTCAAAAGAAAAATTAAATATGCCATGTACATTCTGAGCATATTTCGGAGGAATGTAAAAATATGAAAACTTCTTCATATGATAGAGGCATCAGCGGTGTATTCTGAAAATTATAAATGATATGGGATATGACAAGAATGGCTGTGGCATCTCCTTTGCAAGTTCTCAGGACGTTCTAGTTATGATCCGTATGCTACTTTCGCTACAAAATCATGCGTTAGGGGAAGGTGGGGGAATACCGGCCCCCTAAGCAAAATCTTGGAATATTTTGTGGCTTTATGACTTAAAAGGAATCTGGAAGGATTAAATGAGCGATAAATCGTTCTTGCATAAAATACTTAATGAGGCATTAATAAGAAAGGTTAAAAAAAAAACGTTGCAAAGGTGCATCGTCTTTTGCAGCTTTTCCTGTTTTGTCTTTTCCTTTTCTTCCCAAATGTCTTTATTTGGAGTGGACATAAATATTTCAGAATTTTGCATTTTTCTACTTTTTTTTTCTCTTTTCACTGTTCATTCGGGAACAACCAGGTACTGGGATTATTTCTTCAAATGATAACGTCTGTCGATTTTCGTTGTTGTCTCCTTTGAAACTTTGATTTTTGCCAACTTCTTCCCTTCTTTGTCTTATTTTTCTTCATATTTCTAGGAACTAACTCACTTTTTCAGCGGGGGCAAAACAATATTAAACATACCATTTGGGGGTAATACCGGCCATGCCGATATTACCCACACAATGGTGGCTGAAATTACCTCCAAAACAATGATCTATACCTACCAATACATTACTTAAAAAACAAATAAAATTACGTGGTTTTAAAGCAGATTTAGTGAAAGCCAACATATTGTCGTTCATTTCTAGATATAAAAACAATTTCTATAACTTGACTTTAACCGTTGTAAAAATGTATGCTCTTGAATATAAGTGAAGCGCTTTAAGAAATATTTAAGAGTGGGAGAAACTTGAGGGCCAGAATGACCCCGATGGCCGGTATTCCCCCGTTCTACCTTATAAGCTTTTACCGCACACCTGCAGAAAATGTAGTTATTAATAACTATCTCCCACAAGCTTGTGGTAAAAATTTTTCTTAGCACCTATACCTATATTTGTCAACTTTCTTAAGGCGTTAAATTTTCAACTCCATTTACCAAAAATTAAAAAAGTGGTCGTGTGAAATCTTTGTAAGTAATTAAAATTTTCGGTTTCATATAACGCACTATTTATTGCTTAATCATTTTTCTCCTTGTTGTTGAGACGTTTACTTCTTTGTCATGTGATATTATCATACTGAAAAGTAGGTAATATGTGGGGTCGAGACAAGAACGTCCCTTTCAAATATTCTTCGAGGGATCATTACATTAAAGTTACTAAAAGAAGGATCCTTTTGGGTAGCTTGAGGGAAAATGATAGAAACGTGAATATTCCTTTAATCTTATGTGGCTGTACTTTGATGAATGTGTTATTTCTCTTCGGCACCAAGTACATATTGAATGGCTCTCTTTTGATGGATGAGTACATAATTAAATAGAGGCAACTGGCCGGTTCCTCAAAAGAAAATCCCTTACTCTCTATTTCGGATAGGAAGCAAAAAAGGACCTATGTTTATATGAACTTTTTTTGTCTATAAATCATGCACATAAGTAAATTCACTTTCCGAATATTGGACATACTCTTCTCTATCGAAGAATCGAAGAAATGAAAATTGGTGTTATCAAACTGTCATTATTTTTACACAAAGATTCTACGTATAAACAGATACTTTTTGGTAACACTCTGAGGTGCACAATGTCTCAGTTAGTTAGAGTTCGCTTTATTACACTTGTCCAAACGTGTGTTCAATGATGCAATCCCTGGGGGATTGCTTAAACGTTTTCTTTCAACAAGCCAAAGAAAAAAATTATCGGAAGTAGATCTGGAGATCTGGAGAGCCATGCCATAGGCCCACCTCTTCAAATCAGTCTTCCATGGAAATTGTTAATTAGGAAATTTCTCACTTCTATTCAGTAATGTGCTGGGGCCCCAGCATATCATGCTGGAACCAATAAGTCAATCTAGAGAAAAGGTGAAAAGAAAAACGATAAACGCGGCAATATACTACACCGCTCAAGAAGACGTTCGAAAACAGACATTAACAGAAAATTGCCATTACTTATCGTTCGTTCACTCATAACTTCGCGAAATTGAATGCGAAGCTCATAACAAACATTTGTTTGGAAAGAATTGATTTTTGTTGCCGTTTTGAAATAAAACCGGTGTAATTTTTTAATTTTTTTGCAAACTTATTATTGACATTTCAAAGCTCTAATCTTCTTAGCTTTTTAGTTGACCCCAATCATATTTGAAAAAGAATAAGGAATCAGACCTCAACGAGGAGCTTTAAAGTTTCCCCTAGTTTTTCGGTGAAAAGTTGATTTCTTTAAAAAAAATTACGGGTTTCTTTTTTTTTTTTCCGAAAAGTTCAATCTTTGGCAGTTACCTGCGGTACGCTTTCGACGGCCCATCCTGCATGACCTCATGTTTCTAACTTACCTTTTTTTATTCGATCCGGGATTGAAAAATAAACATAATGGGATAAATGATATGTCAAGGGGACATGAGAGTGGGACATAATATTTTAGACATAACTAAAACGTTGGAGAAACAACTTTGTTGAGATGTTAGTGCAAATTACATCATAAAAACATTCACTTTAGAAAGATTAATACATTGCTAAATAATGACCTTAAAAACTTTTAATTGCATTAATGCTAGAAAACGTTACTGCATACGACGTTACTAAAACGTTATTTAAAATAATGTGAAATTAGTTATATTTAAAAGGGATAAAGAAAGAGAAATAATGAGATTGTAGGGAGTGGGACGTAATATTATAGACATGCGTCATCTTATGCTAGTACATAATTAAAATGTTAGAGAAATAACTTTGTGAAGATCTAAGTGCAAATAACGTCAGAAAAACTGAAAACCCATTTAGAAAAATATTTTTAATGCTAAAGAATCACCTTAATGACTTTTATTTTTATTTAGGCTAGAAAACGTTACTCTGTACGACGTTATTTAAACGACATTTCACAAAAAAAAAGTGGACTTGAGGTGGATAGGGGATAAAGAGAGAGGAATAATGAGACTCAAGGAGTGGGCCGTATAATTATTTATGCATAACGTTTTTAAGATTTTAGTGCAAATAAGATCAGGAATACTGAAAACACCTTTAAACAAAATATTTACAATGCTAAAAAATGACTTTAAAAACTTTTCATTTGTATAATTGCTACAAATTGTTAATGTATACGACGTTATTAAAACATTATTTCATAAGAAATGTGTCAGTTGCCAAAGGCTAAACACTCAAGGAATACTTATATAAGTAACTAGGTTCTAAATTCCGCCTGGAGGGAATATAGGGCCCGATTGCATCGCACAAATGCACCGTACCAATGATTCCCGTCTAGCTGGTCACAAGCCCAGAAAATCCGAACCCCCCCCCCCCCCCCCATCTAATGTCTTCCAGGGTGGAAACTAGTTTCACCCAGGAGGACGATCTCCTAGCCACTTCAGAAGACTCGGAGGTCAAGAGCGCAGAGGGAGCGACGAAAGGGGAGAAATCCTCCAAGGTCGAGTCCACGGTCCTTTCCACAGCCGAGTCAGAGAGCAAGGAAAAGAGAAAGGTGCACAGGAACCGAAACAGGAAAAAGTAAAGGAAAGAACTAAGGCCCAAGAGGAGGGTCGAGAGGGAGACTGGGTCCTGGGAAAACCCCGACTGGGCCGTTCTCACCCAAATAACAATCCGACGTCGAGCCGACGTTGCTCCAGACAACCCGACGTTGGCGCGACCACGTATCGACTCTCTTTTACACCTAAATGGGGAATCCAATTTCGAGTCGAGCCGACGTCGGATTGCGACTTTTTTTCGTTTCAGGTGCAAATACTTTTACTTTTAAGTGCAAAAAAATTGACGAACTTATATCACCGTACGGCAGCAACGCCACCTTGCAGTTTTCTGTGTTATGTTTGTTCTTATTCGTTCAATATGGTAGGGCTTTGTGTATATTATATAATTTTCATTTAAGTTTTAAAACGTATTACTTAAAAAAAATTACAAACGATTGGCACTTTACTGACAAATATAACTAAAATACTTAAAAAAATAACAACACCCTTCAAAAATTCGGAGAATTTAGTAATAGTTAGTATTTTTTGATACAGAAAATCTGTATTAAAAATGGATTTATAACAATTCTTATTATAATTCACAGTTTTTTAAATATATATGAATAAATTATTCCATATAATAACTATAGATTGAACAAAAAAAGATGAAGGTTATTTACGTTGAGATTGAAAGTCCGAAATGGCCGCCATAAAATTTCGCATTTTTAGCGTTAAGAAATGGCGTCGTTGCGATATGACCATAATATAAACTAATAATGACTAGAACTCCATAAATCTTCACTTTGATACTAATAATTTGCACTTCATACAATATTTTTGTATAACAATCTGGAGAACATTTTTACTTCCAACCTCTGCTTCGACGAATCTAACCAAATCTGCCTTATAGTTGAAAAAGTCCGCAAACGTCGCGCCGACGTTGCGCAGCGTCACTAACCAACCACTAGTCAGCTAAGGGTCGGCGATTTCCAATTTTATGTAGGATGAGGATTGTAGGTTATGTTCAGTTATTTGTTTTGTTTTTATCGGCGATTTCTGGGAGGCCTCACTAATTCAACTAATTGTGTTCGGCAAACTGGAGTTTCTAGCACCGAGCACTACATGGCACTACAATAGGGCTTGCTGAGTGAGTAGGGCGTAGGTATCACGCATAATTTTCTCTTCATATTTCATAGTTCTAAATTTCTTTACCTACTCCCTCTTCTTGTGGGTGGTTGGTATGGGCGAATTCCAAAACACACCAGATCATCTACCGGGTAGATCAGTCACCTGCTTAATGCATTAAATTGGTAGATGGCCATCACATGACCAACACGACTCTTTCCTACAGAATGCCCAAGTTTATAGAAAAAAATTGCTTACCGCTTATTTACGGCGTACTTACCTGTTGGTAATAAATAATATAAATAACAGCAGTTATTTTATGGTTGGCAGACGACGTTGGCATTACGTCAGAACTTCCAAAGAAATGCACTAATATACTTGGGTCAAAAATTCTAACCACACGCGACGTTGCGCCTAGTCGCATAAGACAACTTCAAATAGGCACAATTCTTCGACGTCAAGGCATCGCTGGTCCGACTTTAACCCCGACTAATTCGCAACCATTAACGACCGACGTTGGATCAACGGCGTCTCAACGTCTAACCACGACTTTGGTTAAAAAGTCCTTGAACAACCAAGAATTGCACCTATTTTGACGTTGGAATTAGTGCACATTTAGTCGGAAGACGGAAAAATGTTAATTGGGCAGAGTCTACTCCAGTTGGTGACGGTGAAACGCAGGCTGTCACACAACACAGAGCTTCGAGTGTTCAGGGCACTCTGCGGCCTACCGGAAGCGACCAGCGCAAGGGACGCTTCCAGATGCATCTGCTGCTGTGCGGGAGGCTGGAAATCAGGATCCAGTGATCCGAGTGATCCAGAGTTAACAAGTCTCCAGCACCACCAGGCAAAAAGAAAAGAGACGAACAGGTTACCCCACCAGGAACCCAGAACAAAAAGCGAAAGTGGGTGACCACAAACCAACCGGGCGAACGAATTCACCAGTCGCCGCTTTTGCGCGGTAAGAGAAAGGGGAGCGGGGCCCAGTGGTGCGGGGTCATGCACCGCCACCTCCAAAAAAAAGAACCAAGTTGTCTACGTCTCAGAGAAGGAGGGGGCGGATCGGTGACGCCTGCAGAGTAATCAGAATTGAGAGAGCTGCTCGACCCTCAAACCGCGGAGCTGGGCATTGGGAGACGGCACCACATCTCGGAAGGTGATGCAGGGAAGTGGCGCTTGACCTTTAGGGTCAGCAGGGAGGTTGTCGACCGTCTTGGGACAGCAGGATGGCTCTTGTTTTACGAGCTGATCACCATATCCGTGTTTGGAGGGTGACGGTTCGTGGAAGAGGAGTTACCAAGACTGAACCAAAGACGAAGAAGGGGTCTCCGCCGCCAGACCAGGAAAAAGAACCAGGAAGTCTCTCCCAGCTTTTGTATACAATGGTTCGGGCAACTCAAATTAACCTCCAACACAGCCAGGACGATGCTGCTGAGCTAGTCGGCGTAATGGCCCATGAGTTATAGTTTTAATTCAGGAACCTTATGTTTATCAGGGGAAATGTCTATCGGGGTCTGCAGGCGGCCAGCCACAACATCCTCGACGAGCCGGCGGACAATGACTCCCCAAGATTCTGCATCCTGACGTCCAAGGATCTTCAGGCGACACATCAAAAAAACCTGGGATCCAGGGATGTCACAGCGGCGGTCATAGAATGGGTGGCGATGAGTTCCTGCAGGAGTATGGATTGCTGCGACCAGTGGAAGGAAACATTCATGGGAAGCGGTCACACGCAGATCGCCAGATTCATCCAGCGGGACATCCCAATTATCCTGTCGCAGGAGGGGCGCCCTAGCGATGAGACTAAAACAGCCATTTGGGATAAACATCCTAACAAGAGAAGAATTCTAAGAAGAGCTGCTTCAGCAACTTTCTGAGAATAATCAAGTATGTTATAGAAGGCTGATTCACAGTCGTCAGGAGCCGGAATATACAAAACATGCCATGAAGAGGACGAGAGCTTCCTCTTCAGAAGCCACAAGACGGTTTTCCAGACGGAGGTGTTTCCAATACTCAAAGTGGCCACACGATTAGAAGTCACACAAGAAGCAGAACAGAACATCATCATCAGGCGGCCCTGCGAGCTATCTGCGGTAAGAGTTCGAAGCTCGTTCAGGAGTGTAAGGATGCTCTAGAGTCACTGACAGAAACAAAAAGGGTAACTCTGGGGTAGGTTCCTAGACATAAGGGCAATGAGGGAGCGAGCCGCTGAATCGGCCAAGCGTGGGTTTAGGAGTAAGCAATCTCTCTCACACTCGAAATGAGTGGGCATGGGAGAGTACAAGGACAAACTGGACACAGTCAGGTAGACAGGAATATGTAGACTAACCAAGGAGATCTGTACCCTAACCCGGATAGTTCCAAGGCCTCATGGCTACTTGGGAGAAGTCAGGAAAGCCTGGGAGACCTTACGGGAATCCTCCCTCGCCACTGCAAACTGCACAGACAATGCACCTCCTAGGAATGGTGGGCAGTCATTGTGGAGCAGGGGAAGAGTCGTCATACCACTTTCTGAAAGTGTGCTCTACGCCACAGGAGCCACCTTCCTCCATCGAGAGGAGCTTCCGACTCTGAGATGGGACGGGATACCCTCTTTCATTAAAGGAGGGAAGGCAGAGTAGGGATGGGTGGATCTGAGAACTGTGGAAAATGCCTAGTCGCAAGGCTTCGTCGGCCTAATGTCTACTACTAACTAGATTCTACCTCTAAACACATATGACTTTTTGTTACCTCTTTTGATATTTTAGAAACATAATAACATAAAACTAAACATAAACATAATTACAACGTTAGATAAAAATTATTTATATATTAGTCCAAATAAACTAGCTAGAACATTTATAATGCTAAAAAGTAAAATTAATCATTCTTTTTATTTATGGTATGCTAGAAAACTACCTCTATGCATCGCCGTTAAAACGTTATTTCACAAATATGTAGGTATATTGAAGAAATTAAAGTCTTTATTAATGTTCCCTTATATTAGCTGATTAACTATTATAAAATGAGTATATAAATCTCAGTAAAGAAAGCGTTAAAGATGGGTTTGAAAGCTTTTAGAAAACTTGAGCGAAAAGTAATTAGGATTATATTAATGCCGTGAAAAGGAGTTCGTTTCGAAGCCAATGCGAAAAATAGAAGTGATATCGGTGACTTTTGGTAAGAGCTAAAGATAGTAAAGCTGAATTATTCAATATTTGCAATTTTAGCTTATATTTGCTAATGCGAAACAATTTATAAAAATTTGCACAGTAACCAAGTTGGTTTAAGTTAGAGATGCAAAAAGATGGGCAAAAAAGGATTTTGAATAAAAGTTTTACATTTATTTGTTCGAAGAGTACAACAAGAAGTTAAATGGAAAATTGCCCAACTTGGAGCAAACGCCATCAAGAAGATACAACTAATAATTCGATACAACTAGAAGTGGTCACTACAAAATACATTTCTACCTTTGAACAATTATTAATCTTTAATTGCGTCATGCACTTAAAAATTTATAAAAAATAGTAACTGAACTAACCTGAACTAACCCCGACACCATCCATTGTACACTTTTAATAACTAAACAAATTTAATTTTGCGTCGTCTAGAAAAGAAATTGGTTTAAAGTTCATGCTTTAACTTAACCAAATATTTTAACTTTCTAAAACTTTTTCAAATTTCCTGAGGTAACTGGCAAACTTTAAAGTTTTAAAAGTGTGCACTTTAGAAAGTATAACCTGTTGCATGTAAAGGAATACATGTAGCATGATATTGATCATGCTTAATACACAACGAGAAGAAGCAACAAGTACGCTTGCGCTTTGAAAACATCTCTTTACTGGTTGATTCTGCCATATAGAGCTTGTTTTTTAGTCGGCAGCATGCTTCCTATCTGTGAGAAACCCTTAGAGCTAGCTCCGTAGCGCCTCGACGTAGATAGTAGAAGATTGGCAGTTGAAAACCGACTTTAACATTTTTCTTGAAGTAAGTTTGCATTTTTAATAAATAATTTTTACACTTTTATATAGGGTTTAAGTCATCATTTTAAATATCTGTCACTCTAAATGCGATATTTTGCCAATCGAAAACTTTTAATGGAACTTTAACTTTTGTTTTGGTACTCGAAGCTTTGCCGTTAATGGAATAAAATTTTTATTAATTTTATTTTTACTCGTCGAAAGCAGCTATTAAAAGTGCGGATAAAAAAAAAGAAATTAACTTTATGCTTGCTTAGCCCCGAGGCTTGCTTTACTAATTTATTAACACCAATTTTCCCATCGTCGACGTCACAGTTTTGAACGTAATTAACCTGGGTTTAATATTTAAAGGGAATATTGGTTTTAATAATAAAATAGGGTTTGCGCCTTCGAACGTCACTATTTGATGGTAATTTAACCATTGCAGCTTATAGTAAAAATAGCGTGGGGTACTTCTGTCACTTCAAAAAGTAGCTGTAATTGTTGTAAAAAATATTATAAGAAAATTAAACAAAATCTTGGTAAACATGTCAGATCGTTGAGCACATCTCAAGAGACGGTTAATTACGGCTTCGGGAGTTTCTGTATTCTTACCGAAAATTGAGGTAACACAAAATTTGGGGGAAGCAGAAGTATTTGCTCGGGAGTTATTTACTCCGGGAAATTTGGTGTTAGTTACGCATTCGAGCGGCTGAAACAGACATGTTATGTGAATTAAGTGGATGTTTGGCGTAGTCACGTATTACTGTGGTGTTAACACACGCCTCAGAAGGAAGTCATGCGTGCAATAAGAGTAAAAGTCGTGAGAAGCTGAACTTCAGTCACCACAAAGCCGAAAAGTGTATGCAAAATGTATGAATTTCATAGAGCGATATGGGGCGCGACTTTGCGAACGCTGTATAAATCATGGTAATTTGTAGAATAATAGGCATCTGTGGGGGTTTCGCATATTGGATTTATGAGTATTACCGACAGTATCGGCCACATCAATGACGCCAATTATATGTAATATAACGTGTTATGCATCTTAATATAGAGCGATCAGGGACGAGAATTCTTTAATTAACATTATTAGGTTTTTTTTTTATAAAAAATACGCAATTTGTTGAAAGTTCAATAAACTGGCACTTTTTGGGGGTTTTGTAAAAAGAAAAATAAGAAAAAGAAGTTTCCGATATCTCTGAGAAATAAGAAAAGGTTACCATAAGGAAACTCTATCTGTGCTATTTATTTTGAGCACAAAAAATATGCCTGGCAAATTGGCTCTAATAGGCTCTCCTAATAATATACAGGGTGGGAACTTTCAAGGTAACCTATCATTGGGATCTTGAAAACGGTATTTTTTACAGGATTAGTTAAATGAAGAAAAAGTTGCGCGATTTAGTGCCCGTTCAGAATGTGTCTCGCCTTATACACTGCACCGTAATCTTTCACCCTATAGAGATAATCTAATTCTCTTTTACAACTAGCTACTTCGGGATCACTACGCAGGTACTTGGCTTTGTTAAAGTTTCTCACAGGTAATTTCCTAACGGGAAAACATTTATTATAAAGATTTGTAAAACCTATATTTTTTACTTAAGTATTCTTTATATATTTCAATATTTTTCTATTTTTATAAACTTAATTACTACTTTTATATCCCCATTAATTCGCTTATAATCAATATACAACTTTTGCTTACTCTAGCTGTTTCAATAACCTAATTCAGTCAGGCCTACGTCTCAAGATAATTAAATACTGGTTAAAGTGAAATGGTAAAACTGGAGACCAAAGTCGATAAGAGGAATAAGGGACACATGCCTAGAATACAGGGGGGGGGGGGGCTATGGAATGTAGGAGGGAAGAGAGGGTGAAATTAAGTCTAGGTTATCGGCAGGGGCTCTCAAAATATTGTAAAATTACTAGAATCTTGCGATCCTTTTTTTTGTAACAGGTGATATTAGAACAAAATGTCAAATACAAAAAATGAATGGTATCTTTCAGGATGGCCTAATCATTACGGAGATAATTTTAGAAAATTATGTCTAGGGCTTTCGTTTTTCTTATGGAGGCATGTGGGGTTTTATCTTTTTTTAAGGGTTTGGCATTCTAAATCTATCGCTAATAAAATCTCATCTTGTCTCCAAATTAATGAGTTTTTACTTTAGTTTTTATTTTGGAATCATTAATTTAAGGTTTATCCTCTAGGACCTAGACTTAATTGTCTAAAATTATCTCCGTAATGTCAAACGATATCCTGAAGGATACCATTAATTTTTTTATATTTAACATTTTTTTCTACTGTCGACTGTTGCTTTTAATGCTTTAAAATGCTATTAAACATAAAAAACCCCATTTTAAAAGGAATTTTAATATTTTTAACAAAACAATGCTATTTACCAAAATTAAATAAAATTTTTGTTTTCATTAGAGCGATCAGGGACGAGAATTCTGTAATTGCAGTTATTAGGTGTTTTTTTTTTCAATGAGCCATTTCTTAAATGTTTATAGATGATTTTTGTGCAGTGTGCTCAATTTTGGGATTTAATCGTCACGCAGCTCATCGTTGGTATAGTAGCACTCAGTACCCTTTTGCAACCACCATGTATTAATCAGAACTTACAAATAAAAACCTTTGATTACTTGACTAGAAAGGTTAATTAAATTTGCATCGTATTTTTTAAGAGTATAACTTTTATGGGGGTTTTTACAATGCGAAAATTAAAAAAATGAGTTCTTGACATCCCTGAGAAATGAAAAAGGCTTAACGTACTATACGCAAACTGAACCTAAGCAATTGAGCACAAAAAAATCACGCTTAGCAAATTGGCTTTAAAAGGCCCTAATTGCTTGGGGATAAAATAAATATTGTCTAATAAGCCTCACGTGTCGTTAATATTTTCTATTTTGATCCTTAAAAAACACTCATTTTAAAAGGAATCACAATATTTTTAACAAAACAATGCTATTTACCAAAATTAAATAAAATTTATGTTCTTATTAGAGCGATCAGGGACGCGAATTCTTTACATGATGTTTTTAGGTGTTTTCTTTGTGTTGTGAACTCAATTTTGGGATTTGATCATCACACAGCTCATCGTTAGTTTAGTAGCTCTCAGTACCCTTTAGCATCTATCGGGAACTATTCAGAACTTACAAATAAAAACTTTTGACCACTTGACTAGAAAGGTTTTAAGAGTATAACTTTTATGGGGGTTTTCACAATGAGAAAAATTAAAAAATGAATTTCTTGATATCCCTGAGAAATGAAAAAGTTTTACCGTACTGTAAGCAAACCGAACCTATGCAATTGAGCACAAAAAAACTCACGCTTAGCAAATTGGCTTTAAAAGGCCCTAATTGCTTGGGGATAAAATAAATATTGTCTAATAAGCCTCACGTGTCGTTAGTATTTTCTATTTCGATCCTTAAAAAACACTCATTTTAAAAGGAATCGCAATATTTTTAACAAAACAATGCTATTTACCAAAATAAAATAAAATTTATGTTCTTATTAGAGCGATCAGGGACGCGAATTCTGTAAATGATGTTTTTTTTGTGTTGTGAGCTCAATTTTGGGACTTGATCATCACACAGCTCATCGTTAGTTTAGTAGCCCTCAGTACCCTTCAGCATCTATCGTGAACTATTCAGAATTTACAAATAAAAACCTTTGACCACTTGACTAGAAAGGTTTTAAGAGTATAACTTTTATGGGGGTTTTTACAATGCGAAAAATTAAAAAATGAGTTCTTGACATCCCTGAGAACTGAAAAAGGCTTAACGTACTATACGCAAACTGAACCTAAGCAATTGAGCACAAAAAAATCACGCTTAGCAAATTGGCTTTAAAAGGCCCTAATTGCTTGGGGATAAAATAAATATTGTCTAATAAGCCTCACGTGTCGTTAATATTTTCTATTTCGATCCTTAAAAAACACTCATTTTAAAAGGAATCACAATATTTTTAACAAAACAATGCTATTTACCACAATTAAATAAAATTTATGTTCTTATTACAGCGATCGGGGACGCGAATTCTTTAAATGATGTTTTTAGGTCTTTTCTTTGTGTTGTGAGCTCAATTTTGGGATTTGATCATCACACAGCTCACCGTTAGTTTAGTAGCTCTCAGTACCCTTTAGCATCTATCGTGAACTATTCAGAATTTACAAATAAAAACCTTTGACCACTTGACTAGAAAGGTTTTAAGAGTATAACTTTTATGGGGGTTTTTACAATGCGAAAAATTAAAAAATGAGTTCTTGACATCCCTGAGAAATGAAAAAGGTTTAACGTACTATACGCAAACTGAACCTAAGCAATTGAGCACAAAAAAATCATGCTTAGCAAATTGGCTTTAAAAGGCCCTAATTGCTTGGGGATAAAATAAATATTGCCTAATAAGCCTCACGTGTCGTTAATATTTTCTATTTCGATCCTTAAAAAACACTCATTTTAAAAGGAATCAAAATATTTTTAACAAAACAATGCTATTTACCACAATTAAATAAAATTTATGTTCTTATTAGAGCGATCGGGGACGCGAATTCTTTAAATGATGTTTTTAGGTCTTTTCTTTGTGTTGTGAGCTCAATTTTGGGATTTGATCATCACATAGCTCATCGTTAGTTTAGTAGCTCTCAGTACCCTTTAGCATCTATCGTGAACTATTCAGAATTTACAAATAAAAACCTTTGACCACTTGACTAGAAAGTTTTTAAGAGTATAACTTTTATGGGGGTTTTTACAATGCGAAAAATTAAAAAATGAGTTCTTGACATCCCTGAGAAATGAAAAAGGCTTAACGTACTATACGCAAACAAAACCTAAGCAATTGAGCACAAAAAAATCACGCTTAGCAAATTGGCTTTAAAAGGTCCTAATTGCTTGGGGATAAAATAAATATTGTCTAATAAGCCTCACGTGTCGTTAATATTTTCTATTTCGATCCTTAAAAAACACTAATTTTAAAAGGAATCACAATATTTTTAACAAAACAATGCTATTTACCATAATTAAATAAAATTTATGTTCTTATTAGAGCGATCAGGGACGCGAATTCTGTAAATGATGTTTTTAGGTGTTTTCTTTGTGTTGTGAGCTCAATTTTGGGATTTGATCTTCACACAGCTCATCGTTAGTTTAGTAGCTCTCAGTACCCTTTAGCATCTATCGTGAACTATTCAGAACTTACAAATAAAAACCTTTGACCACTTGACTAGAAAGGTTTTAAGAGGATAACTTTTATGGGGGTTTTCACAATGTGAAAAATTAAAAAATGAATTTCTGATATCCCTGAGAAATGAAAAAGTTTTACCGTGCTGTAAGCAAACTGAACCTATGCAATTGAGCACAAAAAAACTCACGCTTAGCAAAATGGCTCTAAGAGGCCCAGATTGCTTGGGGATAAAATAAATATTGTGTAATTAAAATCTTGTAGTTTTCCCGGTTTTGCGTCGATTTTGATATTTTTCGGTAAATTGCAGGCGATTTTCTTTGATATATTAATGGCTATCGATTTTGTCAAAAGGTAAAATTAATTTGTCGATATACAAGGTAATACAGAGAGATGCTATTGGTTCTAAACTTTTGAACCGCCAGTAGCAGAATCGACAGGTCAATAAGATAACTTTGCATATTCGTTATTTTACATTTTGTCCTGTTTAATTCACAGCAGTACATTTAACAAATTTAATAATTTATGTTCTTATTAGAGCGATCAGGGACGAGAATTCTTTAATTGACTATTAGCTAATTAATAATCCAAAATTTGTTAAAACATTTCACACAATTCTGAGGCCGATTTTTTAAATTTTGTTAGTTTAATAGCTCTATGTACCCTTTTGAAACAAACACATTGGTTAGAACGTACAAGATAAATAAGTATCTGTGATCACTGTCACTGGAAAAGTTCAGTAAATTGGCGATATACTTTTTAACAAGATAACATTTATGGAAGTATTAAAGTTAGAAAAAGTTAAAAATAAATTTCTGATATTCTTAGGAAATTAAACAAATTTATTGTAAGCAAAGTATACCTATACTATGTATATTGAGCACAAAGAAAAACAGGCTTGGAACATTGGCTCTAATAGGTCCTAAAACTGCTTGGGGAGTACTAGCATCAATAGAAAATTTAAAGTGGAGATCAGGAATCTCCATTATACAGGTTTATTTGGGAATATTTGTTTACAATATCAACCCTGTTTTGTTATTCTATTATGTTATTTTTATTAATTGCCTTGCTAGAAGATAATTTCTTACTCAATTAAAATTGTGAACCACCATAGTTAATATGCGCCTACATTATTTTTGTTCGGTAGAAAACAAGGCGATTTTAAATACACTCAAGGACTAACAAAACAAAATAAATATTGTTTAATTAGAACCTTGCACAGCTTCCTCAGTTTGGCATCGATTTTGGTAGTTTTTGGCACATTAAAGTCGATTTTATCTGAAATATTAACTGGTATCGATTTTGTAAAAAGGCATAATTAATTTGTCCATATACAGGGTAAAACCCTGTATATGTTCTGAACAACCAATAAAATAATCAAAAGCTCAATAAGACAAAGTTATATGCAGTTTTTAGTCTTCATGTGTTCTTGTATCCACAACAACACATCCATTTTGAAAGAAATTATCATCTACTTATTAGAACAAAAATTGACAAATTTTTTTAATTGTCGCTACTAGATATTATTTTTGCAAATTATTTATCCGCATTTTGTTGGATCGTTTATAGGTGTTTTTTGTGTTGATGAGATATAACGGTAATATTAATATGTTCATATACAGGGTAAAACCGAGGGACGTTATTTGTCCTAAACTTCTGAACAACCAGTGGAGTAGGTAAAGTATCAGATCCGTAGAACTCAGATCCTAGAATCAGATCAAGATCGTCCATTTTATAGTTTTACTTAGCAATTTTTCTTCAAATTTACATCCTGTGTGACTTCCTGTTGTTGAATATTTTATTAATTAGTTTCTAGAAGGTAATTCCTGTCTCAAGTAAAATTGTGAACCACCATAATCAATATGCGCTTACAATATTCTGGTTTGCAGGAAAACAAAGCACATATTCAATTTAAAATAACACAATTTTGATGCATTTCTGGTGTTTAAGTTAAAAATAATTTATTAGAAGCAGTTTTGAACATGCCCGTGTACAAACAAAACCGCATAAAATAAATATCTAAATTTAATATTACATGTGTGTCGATTTTGTCAAAAGTTATTATTAATTTCTCCATAAAAAAGGTAAAATCGAGAGATGCTGCTTGATCTAAAATTTTGAACAGCCTGTGGAATCATCCAAATAGATACCTTTGTATGCAGTTATTAAGCATCATGTGTCTTTAGCATTTCTCTTTTTGATGCACAATAATGCACCCATTTTGAAAGGAATTACAATATTTTTTAGCAAAGCGATGCCATCTACCAAAATTAATATAATTTATGTTTTTATTAGAGCGAGCAGGGACGAGAATTCTTTAATTGACGTTAATATGTTTTTTTTGCGGAGGAATAATGCGTCATTTTGTAAATTAATAAAGGAGATTTTTGTGTTTGTGAGATTAATTTCGGAATTTTCTTCACACACAGCCGATCGTCAGTTTAATCGTTCTCAGTACCCTTCTGCAACAATCGTATAAATTAGAACTTACAAATAAATTTCTCCGACCACTCGATTTAAAAATTCAGTAAATTGGCATTGTATTCTCTCTTCATAAACATAACTACTCAAATGTAAAATTTAGATAAAATTAGAGAATAAAATATTCCCAAAAATATCAAGTTAAAAGCAGGATTCAAATACAGTTTACTCAAAGAAAACTACAAACTCAAGGAGTAACAGCACCTACAGCTACAAAAGCTTGGTTAATTCTTACCAATTCCGGTTGCACTCACATAGCACGTTTCCTCTTTCTTTTATACACCAAGATGCACAAAGTTACTGGAAAGTGTGTCTTTTAAAGTACTTTTCAAATCCAATTCAGAAGGGAAACGATTACTTAGGAATTTAAAAGCCACTCTACACTTGTGTCTCTCTGAATTTGGGCTCAAATCTAACTGCACCAGTTCTCAAATCAATCATGTTTGATATCTGGTTGTGAAGGACCAAAAAATATGAGTGAATTATAACCTATATTTAAAAAGGGGGTGTTTATATTTTAATTGGGTGTGTACTGTATGATTTAAATAAAACCTGTCACGTTAGTTGTTCAATTCTTCACCCTACAGTACACAAGAAGAAAAGATTAATTTAATGTATGTTTTTATTAGAGCGATCAGAGAAAGGAATTCTTTAATTTACGTAATAGGGTATTATTTTTGCAAATTAATGCGCAATTTGTTAAACCGTTGTAGGGGCCTTTTGTGTTGTCAGTCAACAATCCAAATTTAAAAATAAATACCTGTGATCAATTGACTAGAAACTTTCAGTAAATTGGCGTTGTATTTTTTGAGAAAAAAACATTTATGTTTTTTTTATTAAAAGGAGTTCTTGATATCCCCGGGAAATAAAACAGGTTTGCTGTACTAAAAGCTAAATGTAGCTGTGCTATTTATATTGAGCATAAAGAAAAACACGCCTGGCAAATTGACTCTAATTGGCCCTGATTGCTTGGGGAGTAGGTAAAATATCTGATCTGTAGCACTCAATACGCAATTTTGTGTAAATACAGAGTTTCCATTATATAGTCTTATTTAGCAATGCTTTTTTTACAATTTAAACCCTGCACCACTTCTTGTTATTTTATGTTATATTAATTAATTTTTAGAAGATAATTTTTTAATTAATTAAAATTGCAAACCAACATCCTAAGCAGCAATTTCTGATTCTTGTGTACCCAATAAATTTTAAAAGCATGTTATAATTTAGACACATTACAATTACAATCTTTTTAACATAATGATGCCATTTACCAAAATTCATATAATTGATGTTATTAGTAAAGCGCTCAGGGACGAGAATTTCTTAATTGATTGCATTTTTTTGCAGATTAATAGTTCACAGTTTGTACCAATTTTGGCATTTATTCATCACGCACAGCTCATAGATAGTTTAGTAGTAGCTCTCAGCATCCCTTTACAATAATCATATTTATCAGAACTTACAAACAAATATCTGTGACCACTTGACTGCAAAAGTTTAGCGAATTGGCTTTATATTTTTATGGGGATTTTGAAGTAAGAAAAAATTAAAAAAGAGCTTTTGGTATATCTGAGAAATGAAAAAGGTTTACTCTATTAAAAGCAGACTATGCCTCTACCTCAATCACTTATTTCTGGCATCTCGTTATCTTTGAAATCTTCATTCTTTTTATCCCTGTCTCTTTTCGGCACATATTGAGAAGATACGATAAAAATGCCAAAGTTAGATTTCCAACGCCTACTTGATGACAATAATAAGCGAATGGTTTATACGTTATTTATATGGAGCACAAAGGAAAACAGGCTTGGCAAATTGGCTCCAATATAGGCCCTAATTGCTTGAAGAGTAGGTAAAATATCTGGTCCCTAGCAGTCAATACGAACGTTAAAGTGGAAATGAATTTCCATTATACTGTTTTATTTAACAATGTTTTTTTTATAATTTAAATCATGTATCATTTCCTGTTGTTGTATGTTTTATTAATTACCTCCTAGAAGATAATTCCTTACTCAGCTAAAATAACTGTGAACTGTAATGTGTAATTAATGTGCGCCTACATTATTTAATTCTGTAGAGAAACAAGGTACATTTTCAATTATTTATTCAAAATAACACTAATTTGATGCATTTTGTTGTTTAATTTCGAAATGATTATATGAAATGATTAAATGAAAATAGATATTGTCTAATTACAATCTTGCACCGCTTTGTTAGTTTTGCAGCAATTTTGACATTTTTTGGCAACATGCACTATGCACGTTGTAAATCAGAAAGATGCTAATTGACTTAAGTTTCTGGACGGCCAGTGGAATAATCTAAAAACTAAATCAGACACCTTTGTATCGAGTTCTTAAGCCTCCTGTATCCTTAAAATTTTCTTCTTTGATCCACAACAATACACCCATTTTGAAAACAATTACAATCTTTTTAACAAAACGATGCCATTTACCAAAATTTGATATAATATATGCTCTTATTAGATCGATGAGGGAGGAAAATTCTTTAATTGCCCTTATTAGGCATTCTTTCTTCATACTAATTTTGTTATCAGTTAATAATTAACATATTAATCAAGAAGTATGAGAGACTTTGATATGTTTTTAACATTTTTTATTCAGTTTAGTGGAAACGCATGAAAGGATTTTTGAAATATTTGTAATTTTTCCATTCGTGATCTTCCATTTTTTATCTTTCTGGGAAAAGCTTTGGAATATAGTTTTATGGTCAATACGTTCATAATACGCTCTGTGGCTTTGTGAACAGTATCGTTCAATAATTCTTTTACCATGCCTGTTATATTACCAATTTCTGATTCTTCTAGACTGCAGGTAAGTGATATGTAAACTCCTTCTAAAAAATTTGAAGTAATACTGAACCAGATGGTCCTTGCGTGTCACTTCTGAATTTTCATAATCTGTGGTGTATGACCTCAAAAAGTCATCATGAGTATAGATCGTGGAGTTTATAGGCCATTACTGACAATATTTTTTGGAGTAAAACTTTGCAAATATAGATCTCCAGATAACTATCGTAAATTGTGATCGGCTTACCAGGGTTGCACAAATTGTGGAAATTAAAGACTACTCTACACCTATTTTTAAATCGACCTTTGCCTAGAGTTTACAGTGATAGTAATGTTAACAACACAATTCCATTTTCATGGGCATATGTAATGTGCTCGAAGGTGATGTAAGTTTTATGATTGTCTAAGACAAAGAGAAAGGTTCGGTGATCAGTGGTGAAACTTGTGTGATTCCTAATGTATTCTAGAACTTTCACAATTAAGTTTGACCACATCCATTTTGATTTTACAGCAAATCCGACGGCTTTAGAAACTGAACCGAATGGTCCGAGAAAAGAGGAGAGAAGAGGAGAACAAACAAAACAAACCGGACAAAATAAATATTGTCTAAATTCAATCTTACATAGATTTCTTGGTTTTGCATCGATTTTGATATTTTTTGCCTCATTGCTGACGATTTTTGTGTGAGTTATTAACAGGTCTCGATTTTATCAAAACATGTAAGTGATTGGTCCATATAAAGGGTAAAACCGAGAGATGCTGTTTGACCTAAACTTCTCAACAGCCAGTGGAAGAATCTGAAAGCTCAATGAGATAACTAGTATGTAGTTGTTAGGCCTCATGTCAAAGGAATTCTTTTTAAAAAAACAACGCTATTTAACAAAATTAATGTAATTCATGTTATTATTACATCGATCAGGGACGAGAATTTTTTAATTAACATTAATAGTTAATTTTTTGCAAATTAATACTCCCACACTTTTCCAAGAAAATGATCAAAATCGATAGAAAACTAAAAATATTATGCAAGATTTAAATTGAATAACATTTTTGTCGTTCGGCCTTTTTTTTGTCCAGCAATGTATAATGTGGGAGTCATTAGTGTCGCCCAGTGTCAAATAGCAATTTTCATAGATCAATGAGTTTCTGAAAAACAGCCCCTAAAATGTTGTTTATTTCCTAAAACAAGGGAGACCTTTTCAAGGCAAAACAGGATAATTTTAGCTCATTATAGTGTGTAGTTTATCCTTGAAAAGTAGAGGGCTTTCGAGAGATTTAACGATCAGTCTTAGTAATAGTCGATTCTAAATTATTATATTTATCTTTTTTTTTCCGTAGTAAAATTTATTATATTGGAAAGATGTTTACCTCCTCCCATAGCACGCAAAAGATTTTATAACATGTGTTCTTTGGTTCTTACGTAGGCGAGGCAAAGAATCACTTTCTTCATTCTTATTCATAACTCTAAACGAAATTTTTCCTCTAACTGCACTTTAGTAAACTAGGTTTTATTTTTATTAGTATACCGCATTATAAAAGGAAAAGTCGATTTCTAAGAATTCGTTATTTCAGTATAATTTCCTGTACTAAATGCAGCTCAAACGATACTCGGTTTCCTTACATGAAAGGGAGCACAATAATACATGCAGAGGTGGGCACAAAGTAGATTCTTTTCAATGCGTATAAATCAAAAATTATAAAATAAATAATTATTTTATTTCCTCACTTTATGTTAATAAACTACAATCTTATGGTTGAAACAAATTGAAACAAAAATATTTCAAATTTATTGAATGAAGTGGGGTCTAAGAAGCTAATTTATTCCTGAAGGGTTGAAAGTGAAAACTCATGTATTTGCTAATTGTCAGCTTGATATTTATTTTAATAGAAATAAGATGAAAGGTAAAACATTGTTTTTGTACCCTTTATCAAGAGATAAAATATAATATTGACATTGACCGACTACACCTTTACTAAAAATCGTTACTAGCAGATTAAACTGATGGCCAATTGCTTTGCAATACTCGATTTTTGCACCAAGTTTGAGGGAGCAGAACTCTGAAATGGACCAACGGATTTCCTCGAACAAATCAAATTTAAGTTAAGGTATCAAATGGTTTCTCAAATGCAGAAACGGTTGTGCTCTTGACTAGGAGTTTCTTGTTTCTGTTTTTGTAAGAGTTTCTTATCTTTTAATTTCCACTTTAAGAATTAAAATATTAAGTTGCTTTTCCCTTCCTTAACGTGTTAAGTATGTCGAGTTATTTTGATTGCATTTACGTCAGTTTTTAAGATATCAAGTTGTTTGTCGAATGCAGAAATTTTTGTGCTCTTGACTAGGAGTTTCTTGTTTTTTAATTGCCACTTTAATAATTAAAATAATAAGTTGCTTTTCCCTTGCTTGATGTATTAGGTATATCGAGTTATTTTGATAGAATTTACGTAGGTTTTTAAGATATCAAGTGGATTGTTCAATGCAGAAATTGATGAGCACTTGACTAGGAGCTTCTCGTCTATCAATTGCCACTTTAACAATTAAGATATTAAGTTGCGTCACCCTTACTTGAAGTGTTAGGTATATCGAGTTATTTTGATGGCATTTACGTCGGTTTTTGAGATATCAAGTGGTTTGTCCAATGCAGAAATTGTTGTGTTCTCGACTAGGAGTTTCCCGTTTCTTTTTTTGGTGCTCTTGACTAGGTGTTTCTTGTTTCTATTTTTGTGCTCTTGACTAGGAGTTTCTTGTCTTTTAATTGCCACTTTAACAATTAAGTTGCTTCTCCCTTGCTCGATGTGTTAGGTACAGTTCTTTTGATTGCATTTATGTCGATTTTCAAAATATCAAGTGGTTTGTCCAATGCAGAAATTGTTTGCTCTTGACTATGAGTTTTTTGTTTCTATGTTTGTGATCTTGACTAGGAACTTCTTATCTTTTAATTGCCACTTTAACAATTAAAATATTGATCTCTTTCTCTTTTGCCTGATGTGTTAGGTATATCGTTATTTTGATTGCATTTACGTCAGTTTTAAAGGTATCAAGTGGTTTGTCCAATGCAGAAATTGTTGTGCTCTTGACTAGGAGTTTCCCGTTTCTTTTTTTGGTGCTCTTGACTAGGTGTTTCTTGTTTCTATTTTTGTGCTCTTGACTAGGAGTTTCTTGTCTTTTAATTGCCACTTTAACAATTAAGTTGCTTCTCCCTTGCTCGATGTGTTAGGTACATCGAGTTCTTTTGATTGCATTTATGTCGATTTTCAAAATATCAAGTGGTTTGTCCAATGCAGAAATTGTTTGCTTTTGACTATGAGATTCTTGTTTCTATGTTTGTGATCTTGACTAGGAACTTCTTATCTTTTAATTGCCACTTTAACAATTAAAATATTGACCTCCTTCTCTTTTGCCTGATGTGTTAGGTATATCGTTATTTTGATTGCATTTACGTCAGTTTTAAAGGTATCAAATGGTTTGTCCAATGCAGAAATTGTTGTGCCCTTGACTAGGAGTTTCTTGTTTTTTAATTGTCACTTTAACAATTAAAATATTAGTCAAGAGTACAAGAGTTTCTGCATTGGACAAACCACTTGATATCTTAAAAACCGACGTAAATGTGATCAAAATAACTCGATACACCTAAGACATCAAGAAAAGGGGAAAGCAACTTAATATTTTAATTGTTTAGGTGGCAATTAAAAAAACAAGAAACTTCTAGCCAAGAGCACAAAAATAGAAACAAGAAACTCCTAGTCAAGGGCACTACAATTTCTGCATTGGACAAACCCCTTGATGTCTTAAAAACTGATCTAGATGCTATCAAAACAAATAGATACACTTAACACAGTTATTTTGTCTAACAGTTACAATTATCACAGTTATTTTGATTATATTACTTCGGTTTTTAAGGTATCAAGTGGTTTGTCCAATGCAGAAACTCTTGGGCTCTTGACTAGGAGTTTCTTGTCTCTTAATTGCCACTTTAACAATTAAAATAAATTACACGATATAAAGTGGTTTGTCCAATGCAGAAACTGTTGTGCTCCTCGGAGTTTCTTGTTTCTATTTCCATCAGCTCGAGTATCTCTTGGTAAATGTACACGTGGCTTACTTTCGCCGGAATATACCTTGTTAAAACTCAAGCTATTTAAATATTGATTCTGGTAACCAAAAATTTAGATAATTTCCATACGTTCAGTTGAGCTGTAAACAGTTTTGAAGTCAGTTTTACATAAATAAGTTGACGCCATCAGCAATCTCTGACTTAGGTCAGAGATTGTTTTGACGTCATTAACACGTCCCATGATTTATTCATTACTTTCCACATCAGAACCGCCGTCACTCACTGACGTCAGCAAGCTACCGGGACATCCAGATGTAATTATTTTTCGTTATTAATATTTCAATTTGAATCCGGTGTTTATAGTTTAAATCTAAAAATAAACACGACAGAATGAAACAATATTTCCCTCCGTCCTAAAATCCAATATTGAATGGCATTGTTTTGTGCAGCTTATCTTTTTACTACGTCGTATTTTATCTTACTTGTGACCTCTCAAACCTTTTGATTTCCTAAAAAAACGGACAATGTTTTATTATGCCTGGCCCCGGTAGTCTTAGAGCCTCTCATGGGTTTAACAACAATATACAAAAGAGCTTCTTAAAGAGCCATATCAACAAGGGTTTTGACTTGAAGTGGGTCTACTTTGATCTGGCATTTCACAGAATAAAGCCTTTTTTGAGTAAACAATTTGTTAATAGAACTGGTAATATACGAGGACAAACGAAGAGCTGGCAATAAACGAAGATGAAAATAATTTCACTTTAAACGCAATCTTCAATGTCACGATATTGAAGCCAATTATGGCATATTCTCACCTCAAAAATGCTGTTATTAGTCCTAATAGTGCCAATTTATTGAACATATGCACATGAATGAGTTTCGAGATAGAAATTCAAGATCGTTTGGATGATTACTAAAATGAGAATTATTTTTTTGTGTACAATATCTGCTTTTTGAATGAGAAATTTGCTTCACTTCTAAGGGAATATGGCAAAACTAACGTCTATGTGATTACTAGCAAGGGAAATGAAATGTAGATTTTACGCTCTCTAGAGCTTTAAGCTTTTTGCTTAGGTATTTACATAACGCTTCGTCTCGCTTTTAAGGTAATTGCTTGTTTTCAGGCCCAACGACATTTACAGCCCTGGAAAACATGTCTATAAGCGCAGCGTCCACAGCACCTTCCACAAGCATGTCCACCTCTGGTGGTAAGTATTTGCTATCCAAAAAAAGTAATTTTATATGGATGTGTTGTAATGTTTTGCAAATTACAAATATAAATGGTTTTTTTATTATTTTATTATTCTATAATGTCTATAAACAGAATGATTATTTCAAGTATTCATTACCTTGGTAAGAACTTTTTATTGAAAAGCTTGTTCTTTAAAGAATTATCGGAGAAATACAAATTAACTACTTAATTATACAAGGTGGGATTCGATGCAGGCGGGCAAATTAAAAAAAAGAACAATAAAATTAAAAACCTTAACTCGTTCGATCCTGCAGGAAGAAGCAAAGGAATGCTTAATTGCTTTTAGCAGAAATTCAAACTTTGCACCCTAAAGGAATATCGGAAAAAGATAATTTGCCCTGTTTCGATCTGCATTAAAAATACGAAATGGAAAATTTCGTTTTGGTCAAGAAAATTGATACGTTTCATTAGGTAATTTACGTTTGAAGCAAGAAAATTCAAAGAAATCTAATTATTGATATAGATGTAGGTTTATCAATCAAAAATTTCACGTCAGAGCCGATTGATGAATATGAGGTTTTCGTAATAAATTTAGGAGGTTGCCGTAATGAGGTTTTTATGTTAGCTCAGTTTTATGTAGGTGTATTTTTTTGCAAACAGATGTTTTTTAAATTCTATTAAAGATACGATAAAGATATTCTTTTTGTGTCCACTCCTTCAAGCTGCTAACTAAAGAACTTTAAACCTCTACTGTTCTTATTGATTTTTTTTTAGCGGTGATATTCTATATAAAAAAAGAGAACTCGACTTACTGATTTTTTTTATAAAAGTTGATAGGAACGGATATTTTAACAATCCAAAGTGTTTTCCGGACTTTGAAGCCGTTATCTAATGGCATTTCTTCCTGACGTTTCGTCTATAGCGGCGGTAGAGATTATCAAAGGCGATGAGGCAATGGGCGAAGTGATCTTCTGTGCTTCCCGACGTTAACTGATTCATCCGTGGTGAGCTCCGTGGTATTTATTCCCCCGCCGTCGGGCTGCAGTGGACTGTACTGGAGTGGGAGTAGCGGTGGCGCAGGATTTCGGCGCATTTGAAGTATGTTGTAGAACTCGCTTCCAGTCTGCATTTAGAAACATAACTTCCTCCTTCCTATTGGAATTGTTGTCGTGTTCACCACTATCAACCCAAAAATTTAATTCACTATGGAGATAGAAAAGGAAGGATGGCTAATTTGGATGTTTTGGTATCAAGGAGGCAGAATGAAAAGCTTGCGCACACTGTTTATAGAAAACCAACACACACTGACCGATAGCTCAATAACGGATCAAATTATAATCCCAGGAATATGTAGACAAACCAAGGAAATCTAGACCTCGTAGATACTTGGGTGAAGTCGGCAGTGCTTGGAAGACGTTATAGGAATTCTCACTGCCACTGCAGACTGAGCAGACACATGCACCTCCTAGAAACGGTGGACAGTCCACCCTGCACTCACTGAAGAGCAGGGGAACAGTCGTCATACCACTTTCTGGGAGTGTGCTATAGGTGGGCGCCACTGCGCCACAGGACACTGAGAGTCGCCTTCCTCCATTGAGAGGAGCTTCCGACTCTGAGATGGCACGGAATACTCTCTTTCATTAGAGGGACGGACCGATGTAGAAGCGAAACTTCCTCTTTTCTGCTGAAATCGTCGTGTTCAACTCTATCAACCCAAAAATTTAATTCACTATGGAGATAGAAAAGGAAGGACGCTTAACGTTTTTGGATGGTTTGGTTGGAGAGAATTTGTGAGCCTGGGCTGAATCGGAACGAGAAATGAAGCATCTGGAAAGAGTCTTTGGTTGAAATGGACACAGCAAACACGAGTTCGATAGGGCCGTCAGTCCAAGGAATGTAGAGCGCCAGGAAAAAATAACGGGAGAAGATGAAGAAAAGCGCGGATGGACTAGCCTACCATACATTCACGAAGTAACGGCCAGCATCGGCAGGCTACTGGAGAAGCACAATGTTAAGACTATCTTTTAACCCACTCGTACAATACAACAAAGCTTGAGATCGGCCAAAGACCGCAGAGTATTGGCACCCGGAGTTTACCGAGTTCCATGCAGCTGTGTCTCAGTATACATTGGCACCACAAAACGCAATGTCAACACCAGGATTACGCAATACAATAGTAGTTGTGTTCCCACACTCATATTTTTCCAATTCCTTAAAATTAGTTTTTCCAAACTAGCTCTTCCAGACTGCCGAGTGCTGCTTTTAATCCCTCAGAACACCTAATAATGTCAGATGTTTGCGAGCTGTCAGTGACACTTCTCCACATCTGGTAAAACTCGAGAGTGTTTTCTCTCGAGTTTCACTCTCGACTTTCTCCAAAGTTTTTCCTTCGAGTTTCACGTTTTCACCAGTTTTTCTAGTTCTTAATAGAATATGATAACTCATATGTCGATGGTAGAAGCTACTGCTTTTCCTTTATAAGAAGGAGAAAGAACTCAAGAGGGAGCAACAAGTGAGTGCAGTTCTTGAGTTCTGCGTCTTTGAGTTTTAAACAGTATGGCAGTTTTATGATGAGCAAGAGATAGTCTCTAACCTCCGAGCAAAGATCGCTCTCCCTCCTCACTAATCATAAAATGCAGACAAAATACATTGTAGCAAATATGTTGCATAACTCTGATGTATCTGTTTGGAGGTCTCAGCTAGAACTTCGTATGTATAATCAAAAAGAACCCCCAAAGACTGATTTTTATTTGACTTATGCAGAGAAATTTGTTAGAATTGGTAGACCTGGGTGGTCTAAGCAACTGCTCAAAGAGAAAAAGACACAATTGCTTCAGTCCACAGCATAGAGATGTTAAGCAATTTAGTTTGGTGGAAGCTATTGACGGAATTGGTGACGAAGTTTGTTGAAATAATGGAGGTAAATTTTTCTGCTCTGAGGTCTCGGTTAGAATCTTTTATGCATGAATATAGGAAGCTCAAAAAATGCTGTAACTCTTTCATGTTAGATTCATCTCCCAGTCGATCAAAACACAAGTAATTTCAACTGTTTGGTGAGGTAAATGATTCTTTTATAGGTTTATCCCTATCTTAATGTCGAATAAGTATATATCTATCGCTTTCCGATATATCCACCACTGTAATGCTTCCAAGCAAAGATCACTCTCCCTCTTCTATATACATGGCTGGTTGATCTATGCAGAGCGTTGTTAGAGTAGGTAGAGATAGTTGATCTAGTCAAGGAGTTAGGGGGGAGAAAACACCAATTGCTAAGTTTAATTTCATAAAAACCAGTATTGCCAGTTGGTCACGAACTCAGTTGGAAAAAATCGAGTGTATTCTTGAATATATTTTTCAACTTTTTGATGTGGTAGATGACGTTTCTGTTGGCTTATTTCTATCTTAAGTTTTAATAATTATATGTCCTATCTCTTTCTGGTAAACCCATCACTGTGATGCCTCCAAGCAAAGATCACTTGCCCTCTTGAATATACACAAATGGTTAATCTATGCAGAACCTCATAGTCAACACAAGAATTCAGTTCGCAGCTTAGAGTTGTTGAGAAATTTAGTTTCATGGAAACCAGTGTTGGGGTTGGGGACGAAGTTGGTTGGAAAGAGGTGAATATATTCAACTATATAGCAGATATATTGTAGATAAAATGCCAGTTTCTTGTGCATGATTAAGAGAAATTCTTTAAAATACTGATTTCTAGACCTTTAGCTCTGGCGTGTTCACACAGTTCACTTCCTTTTGGTGTGATGGACCAGATTTTAACATATCTCTATCTTAAGTTTGAATAATTATATATCCTATCTCTTTCTAAAAAAACCCACCACTTTGATACCTCCAAGCAAATGTCACCCTCCTTCCTTAATTTAGATGATTGATCTATGCCGGGCGCTGGTAGAACTAGTTGGTTTATGCAACGAGTTAGAGAGGAAACAAAACCAAGGTCCGATTTAATACAGCCCACAGCACAGAGCTGTTGCGAAGTTTAATTTCATGGAAACCAGGGTTGGAGTTAGTGAAGAAATTGGTTGGAATGTTCACACAGTTCACTTCCTATTGGTGTGATGGACCAGATTTTTACATATCTCTATCTTAAGATTGAATAATTATATATCCTATCTCTTTCTAAAAAAAACCACCACTTTGATACCTCCAAGCAAATGTCACCCTCCTTCCTTAATTTAGATGATTGATCTATGCCGGGCGCTGGTAGAATTAGTTGGTTTATGCAACGAGTTAGAGAGGAAACAAAACCAAGTTCCGATTTAATTCAGCCCACAGCATAGAGCTGTTGCGAAGTTTAATTTCATGGAAAACAGGATTGGAGTTGGTGAAGAAATTGATTGGAATAGCGAACGAAAACTTGAATAAATTCAGCTATAGCCGAGGGAAATGTAATTGTAAAGAAAATTTTGCTTCACTCTGCTCCGAAGTCTCAGCAACAATCTCCTATGTATGATAAAGAGGAGGGACTGTCAGTCAATCCTGGCAAGACAGAGCTTGTGCTCTACATCAAAAAGAAAAGGAAAATTACAGGATTTACTCATTCAGAACAACACGGGGAGCAGCTCTCAATGTCTTACTGGGTCTGCCGGAGCTTCCAATCTGGATGAAGAAGGAGAAGATGGCTTCATGCAGGAGGATGGAGTGCTGCGAGCAGTGCAAGGAAATAGTCATGGGAAGTGATAACACGCAGATTGACAGCCTCATCCAGCGGGACATCCCACTTGTCCTGTTGCAGGAGTGGTGCCCTTGCGATCGGCTGAGACTAAAACTGCCATTTGGGATAAACATACCAACAAGAGAAGAATTCTAAGAAGAGCTGCTTCAACAACCTTCTGAGAATAACCAGGTATAGTATAGAGACGAATCAAGAATGGCTGATTCACATTCATCAGGAGCCGGATAATACAAAGCTGGCAATGAGGAGGGCGAGAGTTTTCACTTGGGAAGGCTCCCGACGCCTTTCTAGGCGGAGGTGTTTGCAATACTCAAAGTGCAGAACAGAATCATCTACTCCGACAGTCAGGCGGCCCTGCGAACCATCTGCAGGAACAGACCGAGATCAAAGCTTGTTTAGGACTGCCGGGATGCTCTAGAGTCACTGGCAGAAACAAAAAGGGTTCCTGGACATAGGGGCATTGAGGAAAACGAGCACGTCGATGAACCGGCCAAGCATTGTTCCTAGACGTGCTCTACTGGACCGGAGCCATGTCAAGGTATATCTCTCACACTCTAAATGAGTGGGCATGGGACAATACAATGACAAACTGGACACAGTCAGGGATATGTAGACAGACCAAGGATATCTACCCTAACTCGGATAGACCCAAGGCCTCGTGGCTACTTTGGAGAAGTCGGCAGTGCTTGGAAGACGTTATAGGAATCCTTACTGCCCACTGCTGATTAAGCAGACACATGCACCTCCTAGGAATGGTGGACAGTCCACTCTGCACTCACTATGGAGGGGAAGAGTTGTCATACCACTTTCTGGGAGTGTGCTTTAGGTGGGCACGACTGCGCCACAGGACACTGGGAGCCGCCTTCTTCCATCGAGATTGGACGGGATACTCTCGTTCATTATAAGGACGGGTTGACTCGTGGAGGAAATGAGGGCTCAGGCAGAGTAGGGATCGGGGGACTGTAAAAAGGGCCTTTAAGGCCTAGTCGCAAGGCTTCGCCCCCCCCCCCCCCCCCCGCGCCTGTCTACGCTACTACTAACGGGGGTTGTTGGGTTCCTCTCAAGCCGTTGTGTGGTCCTGTGGTATCTCGTCTAAAGTGATATAGTACTTTATTTTAATTTTCATGACAAGCTTCTCTGATTTGAAAAGCGCTGAGAAGACCTTTGCTGGCGATTTCAAAAAAGTGAAGTGGCTTCTTGTCCTACATCTGCTCCCCAAACGTTCAAATGACTACTACTAATACTACTTTTTATGTTGACTTATTAAACTTTCATAATTTTTTATGAAAAATTGCAAAAAAATTGCTGCAAAAAATTATGGTAACATTCATTCGACATGTTCTATGTAGGTGGTGTCCGCTTGACTCTACATTAAAACCGATTATTAAGACAAAATTTCAATAATTTATCTTAAATGGTTCTCAATTAATTTCTGATTAAAAAGAAATTCTTGCAACTTGTTGGCAACTACAAGTTGATGACAAATATCTTATCACATCTTAGTTTGGGGTTTGAAATGTATGAAAAGTTGCAATTTGGTCTTTTCATTGTTACCTCTACCAGCATTATTTGTGCCAAGAATTTGTCAGATGTTTAAAATTTTTAATTTTATGTGGCTTATGAAATGGTATTTTTGTCCCTCGTTGAGGATTATTTTACTGCTGCCTGCATTATTTATCTTGGATAGGTTATGTTGATCATCATAGATAATGAAAAATACCTACTTCACTTTGGGAAATTCAGAACTTAAAGCCAATGAAGGGTTTTATAGATATAACATAGAAGAATATACTGACAATTTCTTTCCTAATGAAACAATATCTTGAGTTGTAAAAATGGTCTTAAATTCCATAACTTATTTCTTCATTCTCGGTGTGTATTTTCCGTAGTGTTACTCTCTGGTAAGGTTTTTTTTCCTGGTAAATATTCCATCATTTGGATCAAAATTTGAGAGTCCATCTGTGACAAGATTCTTTAAGAAACATTGGTTTTCCTACATAGTGCAAATTCCGCAAGTGTTAAGCTCAGTTGTCTTGTTAAGGGAGTTCGAACAGAATAGGCAAATTTATTCGTGTTATGTTATTTATAACAGTAAGGAATTTCTAGAATTAATATTATCTTCCTGTTTATCAGAAGTGATACTTATTTCTAGCGCTAAGATTTTTGTGGGTTTTGCTAATTAATTGGGAGAGCGTTTGAACATCCTTAATGGTATCAATAAACCGCGAACTTGCGCACTTTGACGAACATTAAGCTGGTAACCAAATAATGTTTTGCCCAACGTTTTGTCACAACTACGTTGCCTTTGTATATAGACCAACTATTTCCGTCACACGTGTTTCATTTTACGATTCATCTTCCGATACCCATTTACTTAGAGAAGAGGATGGTATTTAGGAATACGCCCTTTAATTTCCATCGACCATCAATAGATAGACAGATTTTGGAGAAATCTTCGGGTTGAATTGTGATGCAAAGGAGTAGGCTACTAATTGTTTCTTGATTTCATCAGTGATCCATTCAAAGACGTAATTTTCAGGCAGTTGCCGAAAACCGAATGTGGCCTTGTGATGCTGCACATAACCCAGCAAAAATTGGTCAGAATTTTCATTTTTCCCAGACTGCCTTCGGCTTTTAGTTTAATTTTTGATATTCACAGATTCGTTATTAAGTTTGCAATAAACTTGTATTTGCCTAGAATTGTTTGCACATACGCTGAAAGAAACAAAGAAAAATGGTACAATTTTAAATAAAGCATTGAAGTTCCACCATTTTCCGAATGTTTTCTTTTGCGGTATTTACTCGTATTGTAGGGAGCAATGTTTACCTCAACTGCAGACGAAGAGCGTAGTTTCGTTTACAAGAGGTACTTTAATGGCATCTCACCGAAATTATTGGAGTGTTTTAAAAGAGTCATTCAGGCTGCATTATATAGACAGAAATAACTTTATCGAATAACTGCTTAGTGCATAATACTAGTCAAGCAACTTTTTTAAGCCTACGCTTAAATCGAGAAACAAACTTTCCATGCGCCTCTGGGGCCCATTCGTCGAATATTCGAAACAGAGATTTCCCCGGGGAAATTTGCCATTCATCATAATACATTTTTAAAAACACTCAGCCAATGTTGAAAAACTCCTGAAGCAAATTTGGTTTTGTCTCTTGAAAACGACGGAAGTTGCTTTTAGAGCTAGACGTTTATTCATAAAGGCCAGGAAGACATGCGTCAGTATACGAGACCACATGGGATTGGAACGGTAAACAAATAATTTATTAGACTGTGAAGGCTTTCACGGCCGGTCAAAATACATTCCAAAGTGTTTTCGCGGGCTTTGAAGCTGCGGTCAGCCCACTCAGTTCAGTAATTGGGAACTAGTTTATGGAAATTTTCGAGGCCAAGTTGTTGACTATGGCGAAAAAGAAGCCAAGGCATATAATGCGTTATTTGGAGGCATGGCGAGGATCTAAATTCGAAGAATGGGGAAGAAAATACCTAACGAAGGAAGAAATATGCTCCAACGGAAGCAGTGCTTGCCAAAAGGAAGGAACCTAATCCAAGAAAAACTCGACAAAAAGAAGAACTTGTACAGGCAGTTTTCAAACCTAAGATGAAGATAGAAGAAAAAACTTGGGAACGAGTTTGAGGCGAGACTGATTTAGAAACGGGCGATAAAAACACGATTTTTGCAATCACAACATGTTTATCAATTACAAAACACGATTAGAGAATCTGCACCCCATCGAAAATAAGCATAAAACCGAAACACACTTAATTCAGTATGCGAGACTGCAAATAAGCCTAAATGAACACTAAACGATTATTTTATCGAACTTTCAGCCAACTTGCTGACCTACTTTTTGATCGGTATTATTCCAGCCCGAGAAACAGCGATATTTTACATACGAAAACTGAACTTGAATCTTTATTCAACCCTGTGAACGAAATGCATTTATGCAGACATCAGCCAATCATATCGAGGATCCATTCCATTAATCCGTCTCGACGCTGCACAGCCAATGGGGAAGTTAGCAAACGCATACGTCTTCGTTATCTAAGGTAATAAAACTATGGTCTGGGCTATTTTAAAATTTTATTACGACCGCTTTCTATGAATATGAATACATTCAGCACTATTTATTGCCTTTTTATCTGCATAGAAACCAAGGGTTTATTTGGGAAGTTTACTGCTTGAAATCGCTTTAAAATGTGTTTCTTATGTCCTTTTTATGTTGGGTTTCCCCAACAACCCCTTTGTTAGCCCAGTTGTCAAATCGACTGGCTAAAGCTCACTTATGTGTTTTAGCTAACTAAATTTGTCGTCTTTCTCAAGTTTTCCTCAACAGGCGTTTTCTTCAGCTTAAGATCTGAATCAAACCGAACTCATTAGTCGTATTCTTTTATTTCCCCTTAAGCAACTTTACGCTTTAAAAAGCTTAATCCGATTGTGATAAAGTCAAAAACCACCGGCCATAAAACCGAGGACAGCACATTAAGCCGCATGATAATTAAATTCGTGTCTAATGCTCTGTTCCATCCCCTTAAAACGGAAGAATTAGACTCAGCGACAACCCTCACAAGGCAAACTTTTTTGATTCGATTTTAAATATTAAATACGCAGTTTCCTTCCCAAAGTGTATTAAAACTTTTTGTTTGGTCAGATTAGAATTAAGTAAGAAGGTCCCTTGTTATTTTTAGTGGGAAATGTGTAAGAAATATCAAACTGAAAATTTCAACTTAGCACAAAGTTTTAGCTAAAGTTCGAGCTTCGTGATGATTACGTTTTAATCTTTTTACCTTGCGCGTGAAAAGGAATTTTAAATTGTCTCAGGTAACTTTCCCTTTTCATAATTCAAAATTAATTAACCTCCGGAAAGCCAAAAATAATTATGTTTGGTCGTAGTTATGGTCTCTAGAGCTAATAAACGGAAATGGAGTTTGCCCTAATGTATCCGTCCTTTCATCAGATGCTATAGGCAGTCATCTGTGAAACCATAACCCCTTTAATGGCTAATTAAAGGGCCTAAGAAACATGGCGGCAACCAATTTGCTGTGCCAACCTTGCTTACTGCCAATCACGTGTTATTGTCAAGCTTTTAGATCTTTAGCCTGTAAAATAGACACGAATTCTCAATGTATTGATGATAGTAAAAGTTGCAGTTAAATTAGAATAAATAATAAGGTGTACACAATGCTATTATCTGCAAAAAGAAGAAGAGGATATAATATAACAAACAGGGTCATATTATAACAAATACAAAGTGGATCAGATTGAACATAGAATTTTTTATTCGACAGGATATCTGATTTTGCTGTTTTAAATTGAATTGGCATGATGCCGAACACGGTTTTAATTATATCAAACAAACATATTTCTAATAATTTAATAAAATAGTTCATTCCATATGTGCTTTGGAAACAAAACAATTCAATAATGCGAATTATTGATTATTTTCTAGTTCATATACTCGGACACTTCAGAACGGAAAAGCCTGTCATAGAAACCAGGGTTAAGACCCAGGAAGATAAACACTTTGTTGCACTTTCTGATTTAACTAACATGGAAGATTTGTGCTTAGTAACTTATAATTTAAAAATGTTTATTTTAAAAAATGAAGAAATAGGTCAAATGTATCAGAAGGTAAGATTACTGGAAAGACAACAGAACTAGGATTCAGAGGTAGCAATAACCCTACATTTTCAGGGACAATCTGGTTAAATAATCAAAATGAGACAATGTAGAGGAGACACTTCAGTCGATGCAAAATTCAGAACATCATTTTAAAACGTTTTTGTTAAACAAAAAGGCAATAAATCTTGTGAATCTCAAGTAAAAAAGAACAAGAAAAAACTGCATTATTATTAGACCACAGTTTTATTAGCTTAGAAAACGATGCGTTTGCTGATATCCCTATGGGATGTGCCGCGTCGATATGATTGGTTGATGTCTGCATAAATGCATTTCGTTCATCGGGGTAAATGAGGGTTTAAGTTCAGTTTTCGTAGGTAAAGCATCTCTGTCTCCGAGGAAGGAAATATATCGATCCAAAAGTAAATCAGCGTGTTTTCTGAAAGTTCGATATTTTAATCGTTTGGTTGAGTTGAATTGCATTCTTGCATACTGGATTAAATGTGTTTCTGTTATGTGCTCATTTTCGTTGGTGCGCAGTAATTTGCAACGAATAAACGTTTTTTTGATTGGAAAAATCCCAATATTGCAATTGCAATATATTTAAATATTAAATATAGTAAGTAAATTAGTGTTATAAAGACTTCGCCAATAATATAAGTTCAATTTCTATAAAGAATAGCAGAAATAAGTTTAATATTGAATTTTTTACTAATATTTTGTACAGACCTGATTAGTCAGGGCTAATGAAGCTGCGATTGATGTAAAATATCCACCTCGTTAGAGGGCGTGTTCCGCTAATGGTGACCTTTGCGTTTATCCCAGACAGCGCCATAAACCTCGTGTTGATACTGCGTTTTGTGGTACCAGTGTATATCGAGCCACCACTCCAGAGAACGAAGAATGCTTTTGATTCTGGGCCGATTTCAGGCTCTACTGTATGAGCGAGTCAGTTTTTACTTTGTGTTTGTCTAGTCTTCCTATCCATAATAGGAAGACTAGGCGAGTAGATAGATTTATACTCCAACCACATATTTTTCCAACAGCTCTCGTTGCCCTTTCCTGGCGATCCACATTTCTTGGACGATCTGCCCTATCACATTCCCGCTTGCTATATCAGTTCCAACCAAAGGCTCTTGGCTCTTTCAGACCGAGCTTTTATACATTTCATTTTTGGCTTGGGTAATGGTTTGATGCATTGTTGAAGTATCGCTCAGTGTGTGGCGATTTCAAGGTATGCTCTACTTATTCATTTTGGTTTCATCACCAAGACATTCAAAACCTACAAAAACATCTAAAAACGGTAACGTCCTTACTTTTCCATCTCCAGAATTAACTGAACTTTTGGGGATGGATGGAATTGAGGTGTAAGAGGAAGTCTTGAAGTTCACCATTAGAAAGGCCGTTAATAACGAAGGTGTTGGTCATATTGAAACATTTTTGAAAGCCAGCGCTTTTGCTTCGAAAGTTTCTAGACTGGATTTAGTGGGCTGCTCAAGCTACGCATTCAGTTTGTTAGTGGAACTATTTCTTCGAATACATCTATTATAGCAGCCCGTACTTCTCACTTTCTAAACATCTCACTTGTTGCACCGCAAACTATCTCTATAAGACAGGAATTGTTGAAGAGTTCAGGCAGAATTGTAGCTACAGTGGGGTCTCACCCTAGCGCAGCTACAATTGTTCAAAGTGTAGTTCCACACGTGGAACCAGTCACGGTCATCCATTATAGCAGCTCGTCCTTCTCACTTTCTAAACATCTCACTTGGTGCATCTTCAAAGATCCATAGAATAAAGGATTTCAGCCAGAAAATGTTACTGCACTGCGGTCTGACTTTGAAGGGAGCAATTGCAACAGCTCTGACGTTCAAGTTGTAGTTCTACACATTGAACCAATCAATGCCATCTATTATAGCTGCCCGTCCTTCTCACTTTCTAAACATCTCACTTGGTGCATCCCAATAATTCAAATAAGAAGGGAATTCAGCCAGAGATATTACTGCACTGTGGTCTGACGTTGAAGAGAGAAGTTGCAACAGCTGTGACGTTCAAATTTTACTTCTACACGTTGAATCAGTCACGGTGATCTATTATAGCAGCCCGTCCTTCTCACATTCTAAACATCTCACTTGGTGAACCTCAAAGTTCCATAGAAGAAAGGAATCGTTGGAGAATTCAGCCAGAAATGTTACTACACTGTGGTCTGATGTTGAAGAGAGCAGTTGTAACAGCTGTGATGTTCAAAGTATAGTTCCACACGTGGAACCAGTCACGGTCATCTATTATAGCAGCCCGTCTTTCTAAATATCTCACTTAGATCTCCACCAAGATCCATAGAAGGAAGGGATTTAGCCAGAAATGTTACTGCACTGTGGCCTGACGTTGAAGAGAGCAATTGCATCAACTGTGACTTTAAAAGTGTAGTTCTACAGGTGGAACCAGTCACGGTCATTTATTATAGCAGCCTGTCCTTCTCACTTTCTAAACATCTAAATATCTCATTTGGTGCACCCCCAAAGATCCACAGAAGAAAGGAATCGTTGGAGAATTGTAGCAAAATTGTAGCAGCATTGTGGTCTGACGTCGAAGAGAGCACTTGCAGCAGCTGTGATGTTCAAAGTGTAGTTCCGCACGTGAAAACAGTCACGATCTCTATTATAGCAGCCCGTCCTTCTCACTTTCTAAACTTCTCACTTGGTGAACCCCAAAGATCAATAGAAGAAAGGAATCGTTGGAGAATTCTGTTGCTCTGTCTCAGTCTGACGTTGAAAAAAGCAGTTGCAACAGCTGTGATGTTCAAATTTTAGTTTCACACCTGGAACCACTCACATAGCTGTAATGCTGGGGTACTTCTTCACCTATTAAGGTAGTGGCCTAGTCTAAGTGAAACAGAATGCAGCAAAGCCTAGCTTATTATTAAAATTCGTGTTCCCATCTATAACCCACTAAGCGCCAGGTTTAGTCATTTTTGTCAGTTGGTGTCTTAGTGTAACTGAGTCCTCAGGATGAGCATTGACTATCCGCCGTGGCTTCACTCCCTGTCCACACGAAAAAGAGATTTTTAAGTTATTCCTATTTTAAGCAAGTTTGAGCAGGTTTGATCTCGCTCTTTTCTTTCAAGATTACTTCAGCTTTGATCTTCAGTTTCAGCTTCATTCTCGGTAAAGGAAATAGAGATAGTGATTATCTATTCATTTCTAAGTTTAAGCTTCCAAAATGAATTTTAATAGAGACGTTTTTCGTAAACGTTTAAAACTGAATACTCAGTTTTAAAATGTCAGTGTGCAGATTCAATGAAAATCAGTTTAATTTGTCAGCAATTTTGCCTTGAGGAAAATTATATGATATAATAAATTGCACAAACTCTTGTTCCATGAGGCCACGTGCAAACTGTAATCAACCATTATTTGTATAATTCGGAATTGATCAGTAATTCGCCACCGTTAATTCGCTGTAGTTAGTAATTGACTTTGGTCGACTGAAGGGCCACTAACTCGATAGACGTGAACAGTATCCAGTTTATAATACGTTTAATTTAAACTATAAACCCGAAGTCAGCACTATCTCTGAGCGTTATATTCAGAATCGATAACCCTGCAATTTAGTTCGAAATGTCAACAATGACTCTTTTATTTCAGGTAGTTTGAATATTAATTTGAAATTGCAGTTCTGAGGTAACAGGAGCATTAACGGGTTTATAAAAACCACAGAAATTGATAATTGTAGTGTAGGAAGGTAAATAACATTTCATTGTTTATTCAGTTATTATATATATAAACCTGAAAGTTTTATCGAAATAAATTAATAGAGTCTCGTATAAGCTTCAGGACCCTTTCTGAATAAGCCATTCGATCTCTATTTCTGAGATTATCGTTCTAATGTAATATTTAATCGCTTTTCAGAATCCAAAGACCCTAAAGATCCAAAAAAGTCTTCCACCTCCGGTTCGTTGCTCAGTCCTAAAATGCAAAAATCCATTAAAGTTAATGAAAGCCAGCTCCTTTTCTTATCAGACCGGGCGAATGGGGACACGGGAATGCAAGGCCCATTGTGGAAAAAGTCAACAACATCGGAAAAATGGCAACTTCGTTATTTCGTCCTTTATCAGGTAAGTTCTCTCAGTTTATTTAACGATTCCCCTTAGGACCTGGAAATTTTCAAACAGCACCTAGGTAAAAGTTTTTCATGGAGTACAGGTTGCACCATTAGAATGAAAATTGGTGCCTTAATTTAAAATTTAAGGTATGAAGAAGTGTATTCCCTTGTTTGTGTAAATAAACGTTGGGTACACGTTTTTCCGAAATTTTGTTATTAGTATTATTAAAGGTTTGCTGACAATAATTAGGGATTCATCAAGTCAAGTAGCTTGACATTTTTGGGATTTACTTGACTTGTAAGTCGGTGACGGCTTTCACGGCCGGTCAAAATACAATCTAGAGTGTTGTCCGGACTTCGTACTGTTACCAGGCCAGTCCGAACTGACGTACGACGAACTTCTTGACTTGACATGAAATCATGTAAATTGATTTCTCAAGTTCTCAATTGATTTCCCAAGTACCTGAAAAAAACTACTTAACTTGATTTGACATTTACTTCCTCAGTATTGACTTGTCATGACTTGAAATCAAGTCGCCTGAAACTCCAGTCAAGCCGTGAATCCCTACAATGATTTTTCACTAAATAAAACTCGGGAACTATTGTGTTTCTGCTAGCTTATTTAGTAATTAGCCACGCCCCCATTGGTTTCACTATCCGACCTATCAGCGATTACCAGGCCAGTCCGAACCGACCTACGACGAATTACTTGACTTGACATGAAATCAAGTAAATTGATTTCTCAACTTCTCTATTGATTTCTCAAGTACCTGAAAGAAAACTGCTTAACTTGACTACATTTACTACCTCGAACTTGACTTGAGGTTGACTTGAAATCATGTTAAGTCACGTAGCCTGAAACTCAAATCAAACCGTGAATCCCTAACAATGGTTCTTCTCTAAATAAATATTCGGGATTTGTTGTGTTTCTGATAGCTTATTTAGTAGTTAGCCACGCCCCCATTGGTTTGACCATCTGACCTATCAGCGATTACCAGGCCGTCCGAACCGACGTCCCACGAACTACATGAATTGACATGAAATCAAGTAAATTGATTTCTCAAGTACCTGAAAGGAAAACTACTTAACTTGACTTGACATTAAGTTGCTCGAATTGACTTGAGTTTTACTTGAAATCAAGTCAAGCCAAGTAGCTTGAAGTCAAGTCAAGCCTTCAAGTAACTCAAGTGAAGCCGTGAATCCGTAACAATGGTTATTCTCTAAATAAAAACTCGGGAACTGTTGTGTTTCTGATAACTTATTTAGTAAGTAGCCACGCCCCCATTGGTTTGACTATACGACCTATCAGCGGTTACCACGCCAGTCCGAACCGACGCACATAGGGGTATTTACAGTAAGAAAGCGGACAAAATTATCATTAACATAGTTTAGTTTTTATTTTGAACATTCTTATTGATTTTTCTGATGTAATGTAAATTTATAATAGAAATTTTCAGTCCTAACAGTGTGTAATATTTGTTTTACATGGTACAGGGTACCGTTATACATTGTACAGGGTACATGATCCCGTTATACATTCTTCCCTCTTATAGCTTTCCTGTTTAAGATTTTTAAAAGTTTTACATAAAACTGTTAGGCTTTTTTAGAAAGAGAGAGAGAGAGAGAAAAACTATTCTAAATTTCATAATATTTTATAATTGAATGAAGATTGTGTCCCAGAATCAAATCACGATGTAGGGGAAATCGGCCGAATTGGAACAAGGCAGCAAAACAAACAACTACCTCTTCGTCACCGTTTCGTCTAATTAAGCATTAAGCTTCTGATGAACCGCCATCTCTGGTGAGTCCTGATGAAGTTTAATGCTTAATTAGATGAAACGTTGACGAAGAGGTAGTTGTATGTTTTGGTGTCTTGTCCCAATTCCTCCGATTTCCCCTACATCATAATATTTTAATTAATGATTATGGAAACTGGTTAAGTACAGGGTTGGAAAGCATATGTGGACAGCTTCAGGTAAGTTTATGATAAGAACTAGAAAAAATACAAAAATTGTCGGATTTCCCTTAAATCATCAGAAAATATTCAAAAAAACAAAAAAAAACTTTGCAACGTTACGGAAATATACAAAGTTGCTAATTGTTAATGGAACACCCTGTGTTCAGTTACTTGTTTTCCAAAAGAAAGATCTTGAAAGATCATTTTTTCTGATTCTAAATATATATAAAAAGTTTACATTTTTTGGTTCACCTGTTTTCGAGTTATTTGCATTTAAAAATGTAGATATTATTATATTTATTATAATAAACTACGACGACCTCTTTTCCGTTAACGAAAGTTTTGTTGTTGCATAATGAAGATTTTTAAATTGAAATAATTCAAAAATGGCTGAACTGAATAGTCAAATATTATATAGAAATGAAAAAAATATTACATTATGAAAAGATAGGGGAAAGTGGGGGAATACCGGCCTCTTAAGCAAAATGTTGGAATATTTTGAGGCTTTATGACTTAAAAGGAATCTGGAAGGGTTAAATGAGAGACAAATCATTCTTGCACAAAATACCTGTTAATCAGGCATTAATAACAAAGGTTAAAACTGTGCCGCCGATATTATCCACGCAATGGTGGCTGAAATTACCCCCAAAACAATGATCTACCTACCAATACATTACTTAAAAAACAAATAAATTTACGTGGTTTTAAAGCAGATTTAGTGAAATCCAACATATTTTAGTTCATTTTTAGATATAAAAACAATTTCTTTAACTTACCGTTGTAAAAATTTATTCTCTTGAATAAGTGAGTTTCTTATATGAGAACGTGCTTTTCTCGAAAATTATCGGTTAAAAACGCGTGTCTTCTGGTAACGCTTTCCAGATCGTACTAAGCATTAGGTTTGTTGTTATGGATGATTCATCGAGTGAATGCGCTTTAAGAAATATTTAAGACTGGGAGAAACTTGAGGGCCAGAATTACCCCAATGGCCGGTATTCCCCCATTCTACCCTATACCTACAGAGTGTTTCATTCAAAATTTGACATCTACGTAAATTTTAGTAACATTGTGATGTTGTTTTGTTTCTTTAGATAATATTTTCTGCGGATTTACAAAAAAACCTACAAATTTAACGGTTTTTCTTTCCCTTTTAATTAAACTTGCTGGTAGAAAACTGAACTGTCTAAATAATATATGGACCAAAGAAACCCTTATACTTACTACCCCAATACCTACTTTCTCTCCTTAAAAAACATACATCTTGCTGTTGCGTTTATTCGTTTGTTTTTCAAGCACGTTCTTGCGTATTTTAAATTTAGTTTTTCATAATTTTTCCAGGCCTTCTAGATTAAGGGCCGTTTGCACCAAGCAACTTTTAAGTATACCTAGTTAAGGCTTCCATTATTACCATGGTTACTCATGCTAATAGCTATAGTTTTGGAGTCTTTAACTTTAGATTTAACTAAATTTGCTTGGTGCAAATGGGACATGGGACTTACTTTATTTGGTTACCAAATCTTGGTAAACTCTATACAGGCTGTTCATTATAAAACTTCATCTAAGCAGGCTATGGTATTTTGACAGAAAAGGATGACATATTCAATTTACTTTGAATGGACGTTAGTTGCTCCATCCTATTTTTTTAACATGACATTTTCACCTTTTGCAGCCAAGTAGATGAATTTTTATACTGAACACATAGTATGATCAAGTTTGAATTCATGATTATTTATAAGACACACACCCTGAGAGAAAACAAAGTGTTTAGGACTAAATGAATGCTTAAAAGAAGCACAAAGTAATCATTTAGTCCGCGTTTAATAAAGTTCAGCTCTATATCTAGATATTGTAGACGCGACTTTAAGTTGCTTGCCGTAGAAAAACCGCAAATGTCTGCAACTTTTTTTAATGGGACATTGAAACTGATACTTTGAACTTTAATCTAGAATTAAAATCACACTTTGATATTCCTGAATAGTGTACTAGAAGACCACAAGTAAATTAATCTTTTTTTTAAAACTTTCCAATGCAGAAAGCCTCACAGAACGAGGTGTATTATAGCTAGCTAAACTCGAATAAAAAACGATCAAAGTCGACAAATGTACGCAACACTAACGTAGCAATAACATCCTATACAAATACTACTGAATTACTTAATGTCACCTAGTTCGTAATATCTTAAAGTTTGAGGTAAACTTGAATGCCTATAATAGGTTTCTTCTGCCTACAATAGGTTTTCCTCATTTTTTCTTCTTTTATTTGATATGGTATCAATTTAAATCGACTTTTTGTACTTTATATAAATTCTTTAGTAAAATTTTCGCGATGGATGAAGAAGTTTAAATTACTCGATTTTTGTCCGCTTTTGGAGGCGAAATACACCTATGTGCGACGTCCGACTTGACATGAAATCAAGTAAATTGATTTCTCAAGTACCGGAAAGAACAACTACTTCACTTGACTTGACATTTAGTTCCTCGAATTTGACTTGAGTTTTACTTGAAATCAAGTCAAGTCAAGAAGCTTGAAGTCAAGTCAAGGCTTCAAGTAGCCTGAAACTCAAGTCATGCCGTGAATCCCTAACAATGGTTCTTTTCTAAATAAAAACTCGGGAACTGTTGTGTTTCTGATAGGTTATTTAGTAATTAGCCACGCCCCCCTTGGTTTGACCATCCGACTTATCAGCGATTACCAGGCCAGTCCGAACCTACGTCCGACGAACTATTTGTCTTGACATTAAATCAAGTAAATGGATTTCTCAAGTCCCTGAAAGAAAAACTACTTAACTTGACTTGACACTTACTTCGTCGAATTTAACTTGAGTTTTACTTGAAATCAAGTCAAGCCGTTAATCCCTAACAATGATTATTCACTAAATAAAAACTCGGGAACTGTTGTGTTTTTGATAACTTATGTAGTAACTAGCCACGCCTTTATTGGTTTGACCATCCGACCTATCAGCGATTACCAGGCCAGTCCAAACCGACGTCTGACGAACTACTTGTTTTGACATGAAATCAAGTAAATTGGTTTCTCAAATACCTCAAAGAAAAACTACTTTACTTGACTTGACTATTAGTTACTCGAATTTGACTTGAGTTTTACTTGAAATCAAGTCAAGTCAAGTAGCTTGAAGTCAAGTCAAGGCTTCATGTAGCCTGAAACTCAATTCAAGCCGTGAATCCCTAACAATGGTTCTTCTCTAAATATATACTCGGGAACTGTTGTGTCTGATAGCTCATTTAGTAATTAGCCACGCCCCTATTGGTTTGACCATCATACCTATTAGCCATTACCAGGCCAGTCCGAACCAACGTCCGACGAACTACTGGACTTGACAAGAAATCAAGTAAAATTATTGCTCAAGTTCAAAACTGATTTCTCAAGTACCTGAAAGAAAAACTATTTAACTTGACTTGACATTTACTTCCTCATTATCGACTTGAGCTTGACTTGAAATCAAGTCGAGACAAGTAGTCTCAAACTCAAGTCAAGCCGTGAATCCCTAACAATGGTTCTTCTCTAAATAAAAACTTTGGAACTGTTGTGTTTCTGATAGCTTATTTAGTAATAGCCACGCCCCAATGGGTTTGACCATCCGATCTATCAGCGATTACCAAGTCCAAGTATTTTCATTTATTACGGAAATAATTTATGCTCTTGTAAGCTTGTGACAATGTTACCTAAACCTGAAACAAAAAATTAGTTCGTTATTTTAATTAGAGAGTATTATTACATTTTTTCATCTCCTTTCTCTTTGTCACCTAATTTAATATATTTCATCAAACACCCCTGTGACACGACGAAATTGAAGTTCGTTTATTAGAATATTGTAACATTTTTCGATATTGAAAATTGAATATTAATTTTCCGTAGAACTTGTCGAGGGGATGTTTATTTCGAAATTAGTTTTTTTTTCACAAAGTTTTATTTAAAAAGATCTTCGAGCGAATTTGTCTTTTTTTTGTGGAATGCAAGACGCGGGCGATCGGTTGTGCGTTCGACGTGGCATGAGGGCTTGAATGGAATCTTAAATAGGCCATCTGCTTGAATGTTAATTATATTTCAGGGTTCGACCTGGCAGCAAATTTTCTCGAGTTTAATATTTAATACCTGTAATTGCTGTTCGAATTGGTATTTTTGAAAAGCGCTTATGTAATTTAAATCGCGTTATTTGTCTATGGAAGTACAGGGTTTCAGCGTAAAAACGGTGGTTCATCATACTCATACTGAAAATTGTTTTCCTTCCCTCGTTTTGCCCTGGCAGCGTATCACTCATGCACGCAAAAAAAGTCTGCAGTAGTCCGCGAATCGTTTTGCCAATTTGCCTGGATAAACAAAGAGAATTCACATCAGGCAGCGCATTTGGGATAAAAACACAATTAGATTAGTTCTTTTTGACACAGGTAATGGTCAATTTAATTCAGTTTCGTTTTTTGTGGGTTATAAAGCAAAAACGATTCTGTACGCAATTTTGATTTATAGTAAAAAGGTCATTTATCATGGAAAGATTGTATGTAGAAAGATGGCATAATACATGAAAGGCGAGCGATATATGGAGTTTCTGGACGCAGGGACTGATGGATCGGCTTTTGATTCTGATAAACGTATTTGCGACGAAATAAAATTTGTAAATGTGTCCGTCTCAGTCCGTCTCAACTTTAATCCGGATAGTGACACAACCTGCTCTACACTGCCATCCTTAGTTAAACCATAATAAATGCAGCTCAATATGCTCTCCATGGGATGAACGTCGATTACAGTGGAAAACACGATGTAATCGTTGTGTTGTTACAAACGGCTTTAGTTGTGTTAGAAACCCGCCCCCCCCCCTCCGCACCCTTCTATGCCGTTGTCCCTTAAGCTACACTAAATACTTTTAGAATTGTCGCATATTTATAGAGACCTTAAGCGGCCTTTGCTTTATTACTGCAACAAAGAGTCGTATGTGAGCAAATTGGTTTTACCGAAACAGATTACGATTTATGAGTTAAGAAGAAACTGATAAACATGATCAAGGGTTATTAAAAAGTCGACCAAACAATGACGTAATTTATCTAAGTGCTGGAAAGTCACTGGTAAGAAAGCGTACGTGACTTTAGTCAATGGTGACAAAATAATAGTACCTCTTTTTGAATATATGGGGGATCTCTGCGGACTTTGTCAATACAACAGAGCTTGAGAACGGCCAAAGACCCCAGAGATCCCCTATCGGCACCCGGAGTTTACCGAGTTTCATGCAGCTGTGGCTAGGTATACATTGGCACCCCAAAACGCAGTGAAACTAACAAGAGAGGCCTTTAACCACGACAACAATTTCAACAGGAAGGAGGAAATTATGTTTCTAAATTTACTTTGGAAGGGAGTTCTACGACATATTTCAAGTGCGCCGAAACGAGCGCCACCACTACCCCCACCCCAGTCCCTCCACTGGAGCGCGACGGCAGGGGAATAAATACCACGGAGCTCACCACAGTTGAATCAGTCAACGTCGGGAAGAATGGCAGATCACTTCGCCCATTACTTCATCGCCTTAGATAATGTCTGCCGCAGCTGTAGACTAAACGTCAGGAAGAAATTCCATAGGACCACGGCTTCAAAGCCCGGTCAACAGTTTATTATGTGCTTTGACCGACAGATTTTAGAAAAAGCCTCCAATTTTAGAAAAAAATCACCAAAAACTGACTCAAATCTTGTAATTTGTTGTTTTCAGTACAATTAATAGATTGTAATATAGATTTGAAAGTATGAATAAAGCCAAGAAATAGGGCTGCCAATTGGAATTTGACTTCATGATTAAATTTTCAACAAGAAAAACCAACATAGTAAACTGATACAGAAACTTTCTAGCTGCTCTACTATTACAGTGAAGGTAACATAAGTATTAGTAGGAGATCTAACGGGGTTCTGGACCCTCAAGGGGCGTGGTCTGAATTGCCAGCATTGCTCAACTAGCAAATAGTGCTATTCCATGGTTCTTCTTTGTTGGGCAAAAGTAGAGAATCAGCCTTCAGTTATTCAAGTAAGAGCTAAGGTCAAAATCAGTCAAAAAAATTGAAAGTGTAAGATAATGTAAATCTGGTGCTTGTGAAAATAGTCAGGTTAGAACTAGATCCAAAATCGGTTAAAAATGACTTAAAACGTCTACTGTACTAATATGAAGTTTTTCGAATAGTTCAGGTTAGAATTAGGGCTAAACTGAATTAAAATCGTTGTCTAAAAAATTCATTTTTTAATATTTTTGCAGAAATTTAATTCTAGGAAAAAAAATCTGGCAAAACTGATTAAAATCTTTAAATTTGTAGTTTTTGGCAAAGTTACATTATTTTTTTTACTGAAATAAATGAAATTTGACACAAAATTAGAATTGTTGTTGCTAAAAAATTTGTCGAGAATGTCAAGTTAGTTCTAAGGCTAGAATTGGTGGGAAGTGACTCAAAGCATGTAAAAATTAAAATTTGGAGTGTCTGGAGAAATTCGGATTAGGATGGGAGCTAAAATTGGTTAAAAATCAGTAAAAGCAATAAAAATAAGTTTAAAAAAAACAGTTTAGGCTTAGTTAAAGACAATGCATAAATTGGGATTAAAATTGACTAGAACGTCAAAAAATGCAGTTATGGAATTTAAAATAGAAACGCAGGTTAGAATAATGGCCAAAATTTGTTATAGCGACTAAAAAATGCAAACTTTTATTTTCTCGAGAAACTTAAGTAAGAGTGAGCGCAAAATCGGTTAAAAACAACTCAAAGCGTTTGGAAATACAAATTTAAAGCTTTGTAGAAAAATTCAAATTAAAGTTAGGTCCAAAATCATTTAAACATTACACACAAAGTGTATAACTGCAAAATTGGGGCTTTTAGAAAAATTTAGGTTAGAATTAAGACTACAATTGGTTAAAGAAAACATTGCCTAAAAAGCAAAACTTCGAAATTCTTAAAAAAAAATCAATTTTATCCAGATAGTACCAAAATCGGTTGAAATAACATAAAACGTTTAGAAATACAAATTTTTAGCGAAAATTTAAGTTAAAGTTAGTGCCAAAATTATTTAAAAATTACACAAAAGGTATATAAATGCAAAGTGGGCCCTTTAGAGGAATTTAGGTTAGAATCTGGGCTAAAAATTACCCACATTGCCTAAAAAGTAAATAGGCAAAACTGATTGAAATCCTATAATTCGTGTTTTTATGGCAGAATTACATTTCTTGACTAAACAAATAAAAATTGTCAAAAAAAAATGCAAGTTTGAAGCTTTTCAGGAACGACGGGTTAGGTTTAAGACGATAATTTTAAGAAAACGACACAAGCATGTAAAAACCCAAATTTGAAGTATTTGGAAAAATTTACGTTTAGCGGTTGACAAAAAATCGATTAAAAATGTCGCTAAGCATTAAAAAATGGAAATTAAAAGATTTTAGAAAAATTCAGTATAGCATTACGGAAAAAATCGTTTAAAATTGACATATAGAGTTCAAAAATACTATTTCTGAATTTTTCGAAAAAGTGTAGGCTAGGATAAAAGCTAAAATCAGTTAGAAATTACTCAGCATGTCTAAGTATGTAAAAGTTTTATTGAATTTTGTAAAAATTTTATTTTAGAAAAAAAATCACGCAAAACTGGCTCAAATCTTGTTCTTTTTTAGTACAATTATTTTTTTTTATTAAAATAATAGTCAAATTTGAATCTGGGCCATGTCGACTAAAATGACTCAAAGCATATAAAAATACAAATTTGGAGTATTTGGAGAAATTACAATAGTGGCCAAAGTTGGTTAAAAATCATTAAAAGCATTTAAAAATGCAAATTAAATGTTTTTAGAAAAAGTCAGCTAGAGATTAGAATGCGTAACCTCAACATTCTAATAACATTTTTAAATTTAAAAATATTTTAATTAATTAGATTTCACTCCTGCAAACAAGATTAATTTTTATTTTAACTCTACAAAGAGCTGGAATTAATAATAATACGTAAACAAAGATTTGAAAGTATGAATAAGGAAAAGAAATAGGGCTGCCAATTAGACTTTGACCTCATGATTAAATTTTCAACAACAAAACCAACATAATAAACTGATACAGAAACTTTCTAGTTGCCCTACTATTACAATGAAAGTAACAAAGTGTTAGTAGTAGAGCTAACGGGGTTCTGGACCCTCAAGGGGCGTGGTCTAAATCGCCAACATTGCTCCTCTAGCAAATAGTTATTATTAAATGATTTTTCTTTGTTGGGAAAAAGAACAAAATGAGCCTTCAGTTATGAATATTGTGTACATCATTGCTCTAAGTGATTAAGATACATACTTTTATTGGTGATGTCAGTCAAATGATTAAATCTCGCACATCCTTTTATAAACTTAGATTGAGTTTCGATCCCATAAAATCATCATATATATTTACCTTGATATTTTGATATGTATTTTGTTCACTTTAATATACAAACATAAATAAAAAACCAAAAGTTTCGAAAGCTATTGGGAAGTTCATAAAGCTCTATCGAAGTTATACGTGTTTCCGGATGGCTGCTTATAATCTCCAGAAGTTTACGTTTGCCTCGTGGTTAGAAGTAGGCTTCGGCCTGTGATATCCTGGGAATTAGTGGGTTTTGAGTGCACTTTAGCCCGGAAGAGGTTTTCGGGCGCTGATTAATAATGCTGCACTATCTGTGACAAATTAACGCTCCTGTGGTAATAAAACTTTTAACGAGATTCGTAGTTAGTTTGACTTGCCACAACACCATACTAAATGTAATTACAATGATTTTCTACTTAACTCTTAAATTGTGACATATCATCGACAAAAAGCTTTTATTCATTTCCCTGCCGAACGTACTAGAAACAAGTTGAGAAATGACAATTTGAATCTTTTACTAGGAAGATATCCCTAGGGCGCGTATTGATTGACAACGGTCTGAAGTTTGCCTGAAATATAAGAGTTTGTATTGAAATTTTGCATTGCTGGACATCTAGACAAGGGTCAACCGGAATTAGAGGAAATTTATGTCTGAACCAGAAACAGGAAGTATTGTATATGCCCTCCTGCGGCTTTAGCGGAATTACTTTTTTAAATTTCCTGTATTTAGTCATATTAAGTTGTGATTTTTGTTATAGATATATCAGTGTTAAGGACATCGCACTTTAAAACCTTAATGCTCCTACAGCAGTTTATTATTAAAGATACATTATCATCGCTGCTACGAGCTTCTTTCTAATTTTCCAGCTTAAGAACCCCTTTCCCAGATCCCTAAATGTGTTTAAGGCTTAAGTGATTTGCTGTTTTTGACACCATATTCTTAGGGGAGCCCCATGTCTCGTTAAGAGTGCTTGGTTGGATCTGGAAATTAAATCATTTTTATTGCTTTTGAATGATGATGGACGTAAAAGATAAAGCGTCAATTGAAACAAAATGACAGTGATTTGCGTAAACAGTTTTTGGTGTATATATTTAAAGATAAAAGTACCAACGTTTTGATGTTTATTTTGTGTCCTCAAAACTATTACATACAGCTTTTTTCATAGCAGAAAAAGGTTAAGTTTATTCAACTCCCTGGGGTTTTGTTAACACTCAAAATTAGTAACTAATAAAAGCGTAGAAAAAAGATCACCCAAGCTACTACTGGATACAATCTAAAGTGACGCCCAGAAAACACTTTATATTATATTTTGACCGACCGTAAAAGCCTTCACAGTTTTATATTACTGGAAAATTAGGAGATTTATCTCAAACCTCATTTTTTTTCGAATTTCCAATTTTCTCAGTCTACAACGTTCAAAGATAAATACTGAACAGCAAACGGATTTTACTCCTTTGCAAATAAGAAAAATATATAAAAAATTATTGGTTAGTTAAAGATAGCAAGGTCGGCAGAGGCGAACAATCATACTTTGAGAATTGGACTGGAAATTTTGTTTTGGTTCAACAGTTAGGAACAGAAATGAAATCCAATTAATTATCGAAATGAACCGTTGGATAAAGTCTTGTTCCCTTCGTAAATTATAATCGGCTCCCTAGAGAAATCAGTGTTAATTGCGAAAGCGCTTTTGTGCAAAAACTTGAACGTCTAACAACAAATACCCAGAAAGAAGTTAATTAGGTTCAGTCTACGTATTTTTGTCGTAATTACACAGAGAGTCGATAATTTGTGTTTCATTCGAAGTTTATCGTCTAAGCAAAGGAAAATAGTGACTATTTCGTAGTTAGCTTGTTTTAGCCAGAAAGATATTAATGGGTTTAATTGACGATAAATCTATTAATTAAATACAGTAACTGCCTAAGTTTGTGATCTAAGCTTATTGCTATCTGGAAAAATAATCCGACTCTCTTATTTTAGTTTAATTTCCTTAGACAAACACTCAAACCAACATAGTAAATTGACACAGAACTCTCATAGTTGAACTAGTGTTACAATAAAAGTAACAAAGTATTAGTAGAAGAGTTAATAGAATTCTGGCTCCCCCAAGGGGCGTGGGCTGGATCGTTCAAAACTACCTTAGCAAATAGCGATTATTCTAATTTCGAATTCTGATCCTTTGAGAGTTCCACAAATGACTCCTACAAGAACAGTTAAAAATAGCATTTCGCTACTAAACAAACACCCGTCCTACCGTAACATAATTGAACTTTCTACTTCATTCCAAATACAATATTGACGTAACTCTTAAAAAATGTTGAAAGTTGTGTAATTAAAAGAGGATTACCAAGTGAAAACGACCCCATCAAAGCCGCAGTGTTTGCAATAACACTTTCTTGCTGTTAATTAAACAAAAGGCTTCAGTGCGAAATTAAACTTTTCGTAAATAAATTAAAGGGTATTTATTGATGTAGAGTTTCCAGGTGAATCAATTTGCGTCACTTTGGCGCTAATATGCCAGGAGTTTAATGAAGAATTATCCTAGAGACGTGACAGTAATGGAATAAACTATAACTGAATTGTGAGTGCTCTGTTTGAATTCGAAGCAATTTCTAATCATTTCGAGAGGTAATTTTGATGGAAAGTACATGTGGTATAATTATTTTTGTATCAAAACATGCAAAATGATACGCAAATTCGAAATTTGATTATGTTTATTTACTGCATTATCTACCATTGGGTATATCCAATTTCGCCGATTGGAAGTTAGAAATTACGAAATGCGATTGGTAAGGTGCCTCATATTAAACTCAAATTAGATTTATATAGTAAACAAGTTCTTTTCAAAGATATAAGGTTTTTCACCTTCCAGATCCACAAACGTATCAGAAATCGTCGTCGTGCGTCATTTCGACAAGGCGAAAAAAAATATTTTCAATTTAATTAACTTTGCTCCATATTTGAAGAAAATAACATTATTGGAGATGTTTTGCCACGCTTTCACCGTCACCGTTCTGAACTTATTTTTCTAAAACGTATTTTGTAGAAGCAACGCCCACCTCTATTTTTATTTTTACTTTATGTAAGAAAAATAATTCTGAGATTTGTTGTTGGGCATTCAATTTGTTCCGATTATAGATTTCGCTAATGGCAGTTGACCTAAGAAAACCTCTTTAAAAACATTGAGCGAAATCGAGAATAGGAAAGTTCTGAGGGTTAATTACATTTTCATGTTAACATTTGCCAAGCAAAGGACATAAAATTACCTCGCTTTAAATAATTATATGTGGTTGAGTCGAAGCAGGAGAAATGTTGGTTTGAATTGCGGTAGCAAAAGAGAACTTTAGAGTCAGAAAGAAGTTACTACTACATGTGCTAATCATATTGGGTTGTTCTGGGCCACATTTAAAATATTAGTGTATTAAAAATGTGAAACTAAAAGCGATAGACTAGAACAAAGACAAAGCACGACAGTTTGTGTGAGGCCTCTAACCAGTATCCATCTAGTTAAAAATAAAAATGACCAGATGTTTGTTTTGAAAATCATAGAATATTTAATACATAGAATATATATCATAACATAGAATGTTTAATTGATGATAAATCTATAAATTTAATACAGTAATTGCTTGAGTTTTTGATTTCCTAGTTGGGTGGCTTATTATCGCTATATGGAAAAATAATCCGACCTTCTTATTTTGCTTTAATTTCCGTAGACAAATACTCGAACCACCATAAAAAGTTGATACAGAACCCTCCTAGCTGCACTACTATTTCAATGAAAATAACGAAATATTAGTAGAAAGGCTAACAGAGTGCTGGGTCCCTCAAGGGGCGTGGTCTAGATCGTTCAAAACTGAGGTAGCAAATAACGATTATTCTAATACTAAAAGAATGAAGTCAAAGCACGAAGTTTGTGTGAGACCTCTAACCAGTATTTATCTAGTTAAAAATAAAAATCACCAGATGTTGAAAAAAAAAGCATATTTTGAAAGTACATACAAGATACGTACAAGAAAATATGGGAATTTTATTTATGACTGCGGGACTTTGAAGGAAGGAATTATGTTCAGCCTGTTGGATGTTAAATTTTTTTATTTTAATAGCGTCTTCCACGGGGATCTAACACATTATTTAACCAAGCAGCCTTCTATGAAGGTTCAAGCAGAATTGTTGAGGCTGAGCAATGTATTTATAAAATAATGAGGATTGAATATCGGCTAGTTTTAAAATCCTCTGAGAAATCGAGTCTATTAGTGTTGTTTAATGTGATAGGCTGAAGCACATTTTCGTCGAACAGGGTCAAAGTCATAATTACGTTCTTTGAGAGGGTTTCCAAAAGATGGGTACTTCTATTTAGATCCTTTGCTTTACATTAAACCACTATTCGACAAGATGACATCTATTGTTTTCAGTAATTTGGAAACTTTTTTCTTTCTTTGTAACAAAATGCTGTCGTTGGGTGGTTGGAATAGAATGGAATAGGATAATTAATATCGATAAATTGAGAAATCAAGCTTGTTATCAGTTTTAAATATTTAAAGTCTGGCAAGATCAAATCAACAGGTTAGGTAATCTAGGAACAGGACATGAACACATTTATGATTTTATAGATCGAACCATTGTGAAGACCAACAAGAAGCTCGAGTTACCATACTTCATGGTATTCCACTCAAATGCCCGTTGCAGCACAATATTACAGCATTTTGTTGTTTTATTCATAGAGTTAACCTGATGCACAAAATTTGTTTATTCAACATTGCGAAAGGAAGCAGTTATTATAAAATCGATTGCTGTAAATAATGAATATGACCCTAACATCATAGAGATGTTAATCAAAAGATTTAAGTAAAATGAACTCATTAATCCTTTTAATGGTGGCTCGCGATTAAAGGTTTATTCCTGCTTTTTTCCATTACCGCTTAGTTATATTCTCTAAGTACTGTATTAATGGAGCTGCGAGCCACCAATCCAAAGTTATTGGAGTTCGTATACTCCATTCGCCCCCTAGCTACATTCTCTAAGCTTTTCTTTTCCTCACAGGGCTAAGAGCAGTCAAATATAGGTTACAATTCGTGGACCCTATTCACCGTCTAACTGCTTAGTAATGCTTATTCTCGATTTCGATTATCATTGAATGGGTGACAAAAATCGACACACTTTGGAAACATGTATGCACTTTGGACTGGCTTCCAACTGCAATTTCTAAGTTTTTTAATAACGGATCAACACAAAGTTCCTGACAATTTTGAGATGGCAATTTTTGAACTAGGTGGTCAAAACTCCTGCAGCTGCAAGAATAATTTTTGCGCGTCGTTCCTGCTCTTTCGATTACCGGTTAGTAATATTCTCTACGTTTTGCATTAATAGAGCTGCGGGCCACCAATAAGTTATTCGAATTCATTAACTCCATTCATCGCCCAGCTGCATTCTCTAAGTTTTTTTTTCTCACAAGGTAAGGGCAGTAAAATAGGTGTTACAATTCGTGGACCCTATTCACCGTTTAGCTGCTTAATAATGCTTATTCTCGATTTCGATTATCAGTGAATGGGTGGAAAAAATCGAAGACTTTGAAACTTTATTCTTGCTCTTTTGACCGGTCCAACTGCATTCTCTATGTTTTTAAATAACGGATCAACACAAAGTTCGTTTTCGGGCGTTTTTAAGTTTCCTGACGACTTTGTTGAGAATGCAATTTTCGAACTAGGAGGTCAAGACTTCTACAGCTGGAAGAATAATTTTTGCGCGTCATTACTGCTCTTTCGATTACTGCTTAGTTACAGCAATTTTCGAACCAGTCGTTCAAAACCCCTCCAACGGCAAAAATAAATTTTGGGCCATTAAAGCTTAAAAATATAGCTCCGTTCTTGCTTTTTTGACTGGCGCCCAACTGCATTCTCTAAGTTTTTTAATAACGTATCAACACAAAGTTCGTTTTCGGGAGTTGTTAAGTTTCCTGACAATTTTAAGAAGGCAATTTTCGAACTAGATGATCAAAACACCTGCAGCTGCAAGAATAATTTTTACGCGTCATTCCTGCTCTTTCGATTACTGCTTAGTTACGGCAATTTTCGAACTAGGCGTTCGAAACCCCTGCAGATAACAAAAATAATTTTCAAGCGATTAAAGCTCATTCCTGCTCTTTCGATTATCGATTAGTAATATTTTCTACGTTTTGTATTATTGGAGCTGCGGGCCACCAATAAGGTATTCGAATTCGTTAACTCCATTCAACGCCTAGCTGCATTCTCTAAGTTTTTTCTTCTCACAGGGCTAAGGGCAGTCACATAGGTGTTACAATTCGTGGACCCTATTCACCGTTTAGCTGCTTAATGAAGCTTATTCTCGATTTTGATTATCAGTAAATGGGTTAAACAAAGTCGAAGACTTTGAAAATATAGTTTTATTCTTGCTCTTTTGACTGGCGTCCAACTGCATTCTTTATGTTTTTAAATAACGGATCAACACAAAGTCTGTTTCCGTTTTCGGGTGTTCCCCGACGACTTTTAGAATGAAATTTTCGAACTGGGAGGTCAAAACTCCTGCAGCTGCAGGAATAATTTTTGCGCGATTACAGCTTCATTCCTGCTTTTTTAACTACCGCTTAGTTACGGCAATTTTTGAACTAGGGGTTCGAAACCCCTGCAGCTGCAAAAACAACTTTTCGGCGATTAAAGCCTCATTTCTGCTCTTTCTACTACCGGTTAGTAATATTCTGTAGGTTTTGTATTAATGGAGCTGCGAGCTATCAATAAGGTATTCGAATTCGTAAACTTCATTCTCTGCCTAGCTGCATTCTCTAAGTTTTTTTTCTCACAGGGCTAAGAGCAGTCAATAAGGTGTTAAAATTACAATTACAATGCTTATTCTGGATTTCCATTATTAGTGAATACTGTTCTTTGGATTACTGCTTAGTTATGGCAGTTTTTTTAGTGAACTTCTATTGGGTTAGTTTTTGGGCATTGTTAGGTTTTCTGACGACTTTGACAATGCAATTTTCCTGCAGGTTCAAGAATAATTTTTGCGCGATTGATTAAAGCTTCATTCCTGCTCTTTCGATTACTGCTTAGTTATGGCAGTTTTTTTGGTTAATTCGTGAAAAAATTGACAGATTTTGAAAATATAGCTCTATTCTTGCTCTTTTGACTGCCGTCTAGCTTCATTCTCTAAGTTTTTCAATAACGGGTCTGCAATCCGTCCAATAGATGCCAAAATTTGTGATGCACGAATATGCCAAAGGAGGTCGGGAGTTTCCACACAATTCGACCAGTCGTTACAGAATAATAAACTTCTATTGGGTTAGTTTTTGGATATTGTTAGGTTTCCTGACGACTTTGACAATGCAATTTTCCTGCAGGTTCAAGAATAATTTTTGCGCGATTGATTAAAGCTTCATTCCTGCTCTTTCGATTACTGCTTAGTTATGGCAGTTTTTTTGGTTAATTCGTGAAAAAATTGACAGATTTTGAAAATATAGCTCTATTCTTGCTCTTTTGACTGCCGTCTAGCTTCATTCTCTAAGTTTTTCAATAACGGGTCTGCAATCCGTCCAATAGATGCCAAAACTTGTGATGCACGAATAGGCCAAAGGAGGTCGGGAGTTTCCACACAATTCAACAAGTCGTTACAGAATAATAAACTTCTATTGGGTTAGTTTTTGGGCATTGTTAGGTTTTCTGACGACTTTGACAATGCAATTTTCCTGCAGGTTCAAGAATAATTTTTGCGCGAGTGATTAAAGCTTCATTCCTGCTCTTTCGATTACTGCTTAGTTATGGCAGTTTTTTTGGTTAATTCGTGAAAAAATTGACAGATTTTGAAAATATAGCTCTATTCTTGCTCTTTTGACTGCCGTCTAGCTTCATTCTCTAAGTTTTTCAATAACGGGTCTGCAATCCGTCCAATAGATGCCAAAATTTGTGATGCACGAATATGCCAAAGGAGGTCGGGAGTTTCCACACAATTCAACAAGTCGTTACAGAATAATAAACTTCTATTGGGTTAGTTTTTGGGCATTGTTAGGTTTTCTGACGACTTTGACAATGCAATTTTCCTGCAGGTTCAAGAATAATTTTTGCGCGATTGATTAAAGCTTCATTCCTGCTCTTTCGATTATTGCTTAGTTATGGCAGTTTTTTTGGTTAATTCGTGAAAAAATTGACAGATTTTGAAATTACAGCTCTATTCTTGCTCTTTTGACTGCCGTCTAGCTCATTCTCTAAGTTTTTCAATAACGGGTCTGCAATCCGTCCAATAGAGGTCAAAATTCGTTAAAATTATGCACGAATATGCCAAAGAAGGTCGGGAGTTTCCACACAATTCAACAAGTCGTTACAGAATAATAAACTTCTATTGGGTTAGTTTTTTTATATTGTTAGGTTTCCTGACGACTTTGACAATGCAATTTTCCTGCAGGTTTATGAATAATTTTTGCGCGATTGATTAAAGCTTCATTCCTGCCCATTCGATTACTGCTTAGTTATGGCAGTTTCTTTGTTAATGCGTGAAAAAATTGACAGATTTTGAAAATATAGCTCTATTCTTGCTCTTTTGACTGCCGTCTAGCCTCTTTCCTTAAGTTTTTCAATAACGGGTCTACAATCCGTCCAATAGAGGTCAAAATTTGTTAAAATTATGCACGAATATGCCAAAGAAGGTCGGGAGTTTCCACACAATTCAACAAGTCGTTATAGAATAATAAACTCCTATTGGGTTAGTTTTTGGATATTGTTAGGTTTCCTGACGACTTTGACAATGCAATTTTCCTGCAGGTTCAAGAATAATTTTTGCGCGACTGATTAAAGCTTCATTCCTGCTCTTTCGATTACTGCTTAGTTATGCCAGTTTTTTTGTTAATGCGTGAAAAAAATTGACAGATTTTGAAAATATAGCTCTATTCTTGCTCTTTTGACTGCCGTCTAGCTTCATTCTCTCAGTTTTTCAATAACGGGTCTGCAATCCGTCCCATAGATGCCAAAATGTGTGATGCACGAATATGCCAAAGGAGGTCGGGAGTTGCCACACAATTCAACAAGTCGTTACAGGATAATAAACTTCTATTGGGTTAGTTTTTGGATATTGTTAGGTTTCTTGACGACTTTGAAAATGCAATTTTCCTGCAGGTTCAAAAATAATTTTGCGCGATTGATTAAAGCTTCATTCCTGCTCTTTCGATTACTGCTTAGTTATGGCAGTTTTTTTGGTTAATTCGTGAAAAAATTGACAGATTTTGAAAATATAGCTCTATTCTTGCTCTTTTGACTGCCGTCTAGCTTCATTCTCTAAGTTTTTCAATAACGGGTCTGCAATCCGTCCAATAGATGCCAAAATTTGTGATGCACGAATATGCCAAAGGAGGTCGGGAGTTTCCACACAATTCAACAAGTCGTTACAGAATAATAAACTTCTATTGGGTTAGTTTTTGGGCATTGTTAGGTTTTCTGACGACTTTGACAATGCAATTTTCCTGCAGGTTCAAGAATAATTTTTGCGCGATTGATTAAAGCTTCATTCCTGCTCTTTCGATTACTGCTTAGTTATGGCATTTTTTTTGGTTAATTCGTGAAAAAATTGACAGATTTTGAAAATATAGCTCTATTCTTGCTCTTTTGACTGCCGTCTAGCTTCATTCTCTAAGTTTTTCAATAACGGGTCTGCAATCCGTCCAATAGATGCCAAAATTTGTGATGCACGAATATGCCAAAGGAGGTCGGGAGTTTCCACACAATTCGACCAGTCGTTACAGAATAATGAACTTCTATTGGGTTAGTTTTTGGATATTGTTAGGTTTCCTGACGACTTTGACAATGCAATTTTCCTGCAGGTTCAAGAATAATTTTTGCGCGATTGATTAAAGCTTCATTCCTGCTCTTTCGATTACTGCTTTGTTATGGCAGTTTTTTTGGTTAACTCGTGAAGAAATTGACAGATTTTGAAAATATAGCTCTATTTTTGCTCTTTTGACTGCCGTCTAGCTTCATTCTCTAAGTTTTTCATTAACGGGTCTGCAATCCGTCCAATAGATGCCAAAATTTGTGATGCACGAATATGCCATAGGAGGTCGGGAGTTTCCACACAATTCAACAAGTCGTTACAGAATAATAAACTTCTATTTGGTTAGTTTTTGGCTATTTGGTTAGTTTTTTAGGGTCTACAATCCGTCCGATAGAGGTCAAAATTTGTGAAAATTATGCACGAATATGCCAAAGAAGGTCGGGAGTTTCCACACAATTCAACAAGTCGTTACAGAGTAATAAACTTCTATTGGGTTAGTTTTTGGGCATTGTTAGGTTTCCTGACGACTATGACAATGCAATTTTCCTGCAGGTTCAAGAATAATTTTTGCGCGATTTATTAAAGCTTCATTCCTGCTCTTTCGATTACTGCTTAGTTATGGCAGTTTTTTTGGTTAATTCGTGAAAAAATTGACAGATTTTGAAAATATAGCTCTATTCTTGCTCTTTTGACTGCCGTCTAGCTTCATTCTCTAAGTTTTTCAATAACGGGTCTGCAATCCGTCCAATAGATGCCAAAATTTGTGATGCACGAATATGCCAAAGGAGGTCGGGAGTTTCCACACAATTCGACCAGTCGTTACAGAATAATAAACTTCTATTGGGTTAGTTTTTGGATATTGTTAGGTTTCCTGACGACTTTGACAATGCAATTTTCCTGCAGGTTCAAGAATAATTTTTGCGCGATTGATTAAAGCTTCATTCCTGCCCATTCGATTACTGCTTAGTTATGGCAGTTTCTTTGTTAATGCGTGAAAAAATTGACAGATTTTGAAAATATAGCTCTATTCTTGCTCTTTTGACTGCCGTCTAGCTTCATTCTCTCAGTTTTTCAATAACGGGTCTGCAATCCGTCCAATAGATGCAAAAATTTGTGATGCACGAATATGCCAAAGGAGGTCGGGAGTTGCCACACAATTCAACAAGTCGTTACAGGATAATAAACTTCTATTGGGTTAGTTTTTGGATATTGTTAGGTTTCTTGACGACTTTGACAATGCAATTTTCCTGCAGGTTCAAGAATAATTTTGCACGATTGATTAAAGCTTCATTCCTGCTCTTTCGATTACTGCTTAGTTATGGCAGTTTTTTTAGTTAATGCGTGAAAAAATTGACAGATTTTGAAAATGTAGCTCTCTTCTTGCTCTTTTGACTGCCGTCTAGCTTCATTCTCTCAGTTCTTCAATAACGGGTCTGCAATCCGTCCAATAGATGCCAAAATTTGTGATGGACGAATATGCCAATGGAGGTCGGGAGTTGCCACACAATTCAACAAGTCGTTACAGAATAATAAACTTCTATTGGGTTAGTTTTTGGGCATTGTTAGGTTTCCTGACGACTTTGACAATGCAATTTTCCTGCAGGTTCAAGAATAATTTTTGCGCGATTGATTAAAGCTTCATTCCTGCTCTTTCGATTACTGCTTAGTTATGGCAGTTTTTTTAGTTAATGCGTGAAAAAATTGAAAGATTTTGAAAATATAGCTCTATTCTTGCTCTTTTGACTGCCCTCTAGCTTCATTCTCTCAGTTTTTCAATAACGGGTCTGCAATCCGTCCAATAGATGCCAAAATTTGTGATGCACGAATATGCCAATGGAGGTCGGGAGTTGCCACACAATTCAACAAGTCGTTACAGAATAATAAACTTCTATTGGGTTAGTTTTTGGGCATTGTTAGGTTTCCTGACGACTTTGATAATGCAATTTTCCTGCAGGTTCAAGAATAATTTTTGCGCGATTGATTAAAGCTTCATTCCTGCTCTTTCGATTACTGCTTAGTTATGGCAGTTTTTTTAGTTAATGCGTGAAAAAATTGAAAGATTTTGAAAATATAGCTCTATTCTTGCTCTTTTGACTGCCGTCTAGCTTCATTCTCTCAGTTTTTCAATAACGGGTCTGCAATCCGTCCAATAGATGCAAAAATTTGTGATGCACGAATATGCCAAAGGAGGTCGGGAGTTGCCACACAATTCAACTAGTCGTTACAGCATAATAATCTTCTATTGGGTTAGTTTTTGGATATTGTTAGGTTTCTTGACGACTTTGACAATGCAATTTTCCTGCAGGTTCAAGGATAATTTTGCACGATTGATTAAAGCTTCATTCCTGCTCTTTCGATTACTGCTTAGTTATGGTAGTTTTTTTAGTTAATGCGTGAAAAAATTGACAGATTTTGAAAATGTAGCTCTCTTCTTGCTCTTTTGACTGCCGTCTAGCTTCATTCTCTAAGTTTTTCAATAACGGGTCTGCAATCCGTCCAATAGATGCCAAAATTTGTGATGTACGAATTTGCCAAAGGAGGTCGGGAGTTGCCACACAGTTCAACAAGTCGTTACAGAATAATAAACTTCTATTGGGTTAGTTTTTGGGCATTGTTAGGTTTCCTGACGACTTTGACAATACAATTTTCCTGCAGGTTCAAGAATAATTTTTGCGCGATTGATTAAAGCTTCATTCCTGCTCTTTCGATTACTGCTTAGTTATGGCAGTTTTTTTAGTTAATGCGTGAAAAAATTGAAAGATTTTGAAAATATAGCTCTATTCTTGCTCTTTTGACTGCCCTCTAGCTTCATTCTCTCAGTTTTTCAATAACGGGTCTGCAATCCGTCCAATAGATGCCAAAATTTGTGATGCACGAATATGCCAATGGAGGTCGGGAGTTGCCACACAATTCAACAAGTCGTTACAGAATAATAAACTTCTATTGGGTTAGTTTTTGGGCATTGTTAGGTTTCCTGACGACTTTGACAATGCAATTTTCCTGCAGGTTCAAGAATAATTTTTGCGCGATTGATTAAAGCTTCATTCCTGCTCTTTCGATTACTGCTTAGTTATGGCAGTTTTTTTAGTTAATGCGTGAAAAAATTGAAAGATTTTGAAAATATAGCTCTATTCTTGCTCTTTTGACTGCCGTCTAGCTTCATTCTCTCAGTTTTTCAATAACGGGTCTGCAATCCGTCCAATAGATGCAAAAATTTGTGATGCACGAATATGCCAAAGGAGGTCGGGAGTTGCCACACAATTCAACTAGTCGTTACAGCATAATAATCTTCTATTGGGTTAGTTTTTGGATATTGTTAGGTTTCTTGACGACTTTGACAATGCAATTTTCCTGCAGGTTCAAGGATAATTTTGCACGATTGATTAAAGCTTCATTCCTGCTCTTTCGATTACTGCTTAGTTATGGTAGTTTTTTTAGTTAATGCGTGAAAAAATTGACAGATTTTGAAAATGTAGCTCTCTTCTTGCTCTTTTGACTGCCGTCTAGCTTCATTCTCTAAGTTTTTCAATAACGGGTCTGCAATCCGTCCAATAGATGCCAAAATTTGTGATGTACGAATTTGCCAAAGGAGGTCGGGAGTTGCCACACAGTTCAACAAGTCGTTACAGAATAATAAACTTCTATTGGGTTAGTTTTTGGGCATTGTTAGGTTTCCTGACGACTTTGACAATACAATTTTCCTGCAGGTTCAAGAATAATTTTTGCGCGATTGATTAAAGCTTCATTCCTGCTCTTTCGATTACTGCTTAGTTATGGCAGTTTTTTTAGTTAATGCGTGAAAAAATTGAAAGATTTTGAAAATATAGCTCTATTCTTGCTCTTTTGACTGCCGTCTAGCTTCATTCTCTCAGTTTTTCAATAACGGGTCTGCAATCCGTCCAATAGATGCCAAAATTTGTGATGCACGAATATGCCAATGGAGGTCGGGAGTTGCCACACAATTCAACAAGTCGTTACAGAATAATAAACTTCTATTGGGTTAGTTTTTGGGCATTGTTAGGTTTCCTGACGACTTTGACAATGCAATTTTCCTGCAGGTTCAAGAATAATTTTTGCGCGATTGATTAAAGCTTCATTCCTGCTCTTTCGATTACTGCTTAGTTATGGCAGTTTTTTTAGTTAATGCGTGAAAAAATTGAAAGATTTTGAAAATATAGCTCTATTCTTGCTCTTTTGACTGCCGTCTAGCTTCATTCTCTCAGTTTTTCAATAACGGGTCTGCAATCCGTCCAATAGATGCCAAAATTTGTGATGAACGAATATGCCAATGGAGGTCGGGAGTTGCCACACAATTCAACAAGTCGTTACAGAATAATAAACTTCTATTGGGTTAGTTTTTGGGCATTGTTAGGTTTCCTGACGACTTTGACAATGCAATTTTCCTGCAGGTTCAAGAATAATTTTTGCGCGATTGATTAAAGCTTCATTCCTGCTCTTTCGATTACTGCTTAGTTATGGCAGTTTTTTTAGTTAATGCGTGAAAAAATTGAAAGATTTTGAAAATATAGCTCTATTCTTGCTCTTTTGACTGCCGTCTAGCTTCATTCTCTCAGTTTTTCAATAACGGGTCTGCAATCCGTCCAATAGATGCCAAAATTTGTGATGCACGAATATGCCAATGGAGGTCGGGAGTTGCCACACAATTCAACAAGTCGTTACAGAATAATAAACTTCTATTGGGTTAGTTTTTGGGCATTGTTAGGTTTCCTGACGACTTTGACAATGCAATTTTCCTGCAGGTTCAAGAATAATTTTTGCGCGATTGATTAAAGCTTCATTCCTGCTCTTTCGATTACTGCTTAGTTATGGCAGTTTTTTTAGTTAATGCGTGAAAAAATTGAAAGATTTTGAAAATATAGCTCTATTCTTGCTCTTTTGACTGCCGTCTAGCTTCATTCTCTCAGTTTTTCAATAACGGGTCTGCAATCCGTCCAATAGATGCAAAAATTTGTGATGCACGAATATGCCAAAGGAGGTCGGGAGTTGCCACACAATTCAACTAGTCGTTACAGCATAATAATCTTCTATTGGGTTAGTTTTTGGATATTGTTAGGTTTCTTGACGACTTTGACAATGCAATTTTCCTGCAGGTTCAAGGATAATTTTGCACGATTGATTAAAGCTTCATTCCTGCTCTTTCGATTACTGCTTAGTTATGGTAGTTTTTTTAGTTAATGCGTGAAAAAATTGACAGATTTTGAAAATGTAGCTCTCTTCTTGCTCTTTTGACTGCCGTCTAGCTTCATTCTCTAAGTTTTTCAATAACGGGTCTGCAATCCGTCCAATAGATGCCAAAATTTGTGATGTACGAATTTGCCAAAGGAGGTCGGGAGTTGCCACACAGTTCAACAAGTCGTTACAGAATAATAAACTTCTATTGGGTTAGTTTTTGGGCATTGTTAGGTTTCCTGACGACTTTGACAATACAATTTTCCTGCAGGTTCAAGAATAATTTTTGCGCGATTGATTAAAGCTTCATTCCTGCTCTTTCGATTACTGCTTAGTTATGGCAGTTTTTTTAGTTAATGCGTGAAAAAATTGAAAGATTTTGAAAATATAGCTCTATTCTTGCTCTTTTGACTGCCGTCTAGCTTCATTCTCTCAGTTTTTCAATAACGGGTCTGCAATCCGTCCAATAGATGCAAAAATTTGTGATGCACGAATATGCCAAAGGAGGTCGGGAGTTGCCACACAATTCAACTAGTCGTTACAGCATAATAATCTTCTATTGGGTTAGTTTTTGGATATTGTTAGGTTTCTTGACGACTTTGACAATGCAATTTTCCTGCAGGTTCAAGGATAATTTTGCACGATTGATTAAAGCTTCATTCCTGCTCTTTCGATTACTGCTTAGTTATGGTAGTTTTTTTAGTTAATGCGTGAAAAAATTGACAGATTTTGAAAATGTAGCTCTCTTCTTGCTCTTTTGACTGCCGTCTAGCTTCATTCTCTAAGTTTTTCAATAACGGGTCTGCAATCCGTCCAATAGATGCCAAAATTTGTGATGTACGAATTTGCCAAAGGAGGTCGGGAGTTGCCACACAGTTCAACAAGTCGTTACAGAATAATAAACTTCTATTGGGTTAGTTTTTGGGCATTGTTAGGTTTCCTGACGACTTTGACAATACAATTTTCCTGCAGGTTCAAGAATAATTTTTGCGCGATTGATTAAAGCTTCATTCCTGCTCTTTCGATTACTGCTTAGTTATGGCAGTTTTTTTAGTTAATGCGTGAAAAAATTGAAAGATTTTGAAAATATAGCTCTATTCTTGCTCTTTTGACTGCCGTCTAGCTTCATTCTCTCAGTTTTTCAATAACGGGTCTGCAATCCGTCCAATAGATGCCAAAATTTGTGATGCACGAATATGCCAATGGAGGTCGGGAGTTGCCACACAATTCAACAAGTCGTTACAGAATAATAAACTTCTATTGGGTTAGTTTTTGGGCATTGTTAGGTTTCCTGACGACTTTGACAATGCAATTTTCCTGCAGGTTCAAGAATAATTTTTGCGCGATTGATTAAAGCTTCATTCCTGCTCTTTCGATTACTGCTTAGTTATGGCAGTTTTTTTAGTTAATGCGTGAAAAAATTGAAAGATTTTGAAAATATAGCTCTATTCTTGCTCTTTTGACTGCCGTCTAGCTTCATTCTCTCAGTTTTTCAATAACGGGTCTGCAATCCGTCCAATAGATGCCAAAATTTGTTATGCACGAATATGCCAATGGAGGTCGGGAGTTGCCACACAATTCAACAAGTCGTTACAGAATAATAAACTTCTATTGGGTTAGTTTTTGGGCATTGTTAGGTTTCCTGACGACTTTGACAATGCAATTTTCCTGCAGGTTCAAGAATAATTTTTGCGCGATTGATTAAAGCTTCATTCCTGCTCTTTCGATTACTGCTTAGTTATGGCAGTTTTTTTAGTTAATGCGTGAAAAAAATGAAAGATTTTGAAAATATAGCTCTATTCTTGCTCTTTTGACTGCCGTCTAGCTTCATTCTCTCAGTTTTTCAATAACGGGTCTGCAATCCGTCCAATAGATGCCAAAATTTGTGATGCACGAATATGCCAATGGAGGTCGGGAGTTGCCACACAATTCAACAAGTCGTTACAGAATAATAAACTTCTATTGGGTTAGTTTTTGGGCATTGTTAGGTTTCCTGACGACTTTGACAATGCAATTTTCCTGCAGGTTCAAGAATAATTTTTGCGCGATTGATTAAAGCTTCATTCCTGCTCTTTCGATTACTGCTTAGTTATGGCAGTTTTTTTAGTTAATGCGTGAAAAAATTGAAAGATTTTGAAAATATAGCTCTATTCTTGCTCTTTTGACTGCCGTCTAGCTTCATTCTCTCAGTTTTTCAATAACGGGTCTGCAATCCGTCCAATAGATGCAAAAATTTGTGATGCACGAATATGCCAAAGGAGGTCGGGAGTTGCCACACAATTCAACTAGTCGTTACAGCATAATAATCTTCTATTGGGTTAGTTTTTGGATATTGTTAGGTTTCTTGACGACTTTGACAATGCAATTTTCCTGCAGGTTCAAGGATAATTTTGCACGATTGATTAAAGCTTCATTCCTGCTCTTTCGATTACTGCTTAGTTATGGTAGTTTTTTTAGTTAATGCGTGAAAAAATTGACAGATTTTGAAAATGTAGCTCTCTTCTTGCTCTTTTGACTGCCGTCTAGCTTCATTCTCTAAGTTTTTCAATAACGGGTCTGCAATCCGTCCAATAGATGCCAAAATTTGTGATGTACGAATTTGCCAAAGGAGGTCGGGAGTTGCCACACAGTTCAACAAGTCGTTACAGAATAATAAACTTCTATTGGGTTAGTTTTTGGGCATTGTTAGGTTTCCTGACGACTTTGACAATACAATTTTCCTGCAGGTTCAAGAATAATTTTTGCGCGATTGATTAAAGCTTCATTCCTGCTCTTTCGATTACTGCTTAGTTATGGCAGTTTTTTTAGTTAATGCGTGAAAAAATTGAAAGATTTTGAAAATATAGCTCTATTCTTGCTCTTTTGACTGCCGTCTAGCTTCATTCTCTCAGTTTTTCAATAACGGGTCTGCAATCCGTCCAATAGATGCCAAAATTTGTGATGCACGAATATGCCAATGGAGGTCGGGAGTTGCCACACAATTCAACAAGTCGTTACAGAATAATAAACTTCTATTGGGTTAGTTTTTGGGCATTGTTAGGTTTCCTGACGACTTTGACAATGCAATTTTCCTGCAGGTTCAAGAATAATTTTTGCGCGATTGATTAAAGCTTCATTCCTGCTCTTTCGATTACTGCTTAGTTATGGCAGTTTTTTTAGTTAATGCGTGAAAAAATTGAAAGATTTTGAAAATATAGCTCTATTCTTGCTCTTTTGACTGCCGTCTAGCTTCATTCTCTCAGTTTTTCAATAACGGGTCTGCAATCCGTCCAATAGATGCCAAAATTTGTGATGCACGAATATGCCAATGGAGGTCGGGAGTTGCCACACAATTCAACAAGTCGTTACAGAATAATAAACTTCTATTTGGTTAGTTTTTGGATATTGTTAAGTTTCCTGACGGCTTTGACAATGCAATTTTCCTGCAGGTTCAAGAATAATTTTTGCGCGATTGATTAAAGCTTCATTCCTGCTCTTTCGATTATTGCTTAGTTATGGCAGTTTTTTTGGATAATTCGTGAAAAAATTGACAGATTTTGAAAATATAGCTCTATTCTTGCTCTTTTGACTGCCGTCTAGCTTCATTCTCTAAGTTTTTCAATAACGGGTCTGCAATTCGTCCAATAGATGCCAAAATCTGTGAAAATTATGCACGAATATGCCAAAGAAGGTCGGGAGTTTCCACACAATTCAACAAGTCGTTACAGAATAATAAACTTCTATTGGGTTAGTTTTTGGATATTGTTAGGTTTCCTGACGACTTTGACAATGCAATTTTCCTGCAGGTTCAAGAATAATTTTTGCGCGATTGATTAAAGCTTTATTCCTGCTCTTTCGATTACTGCTTAGTTATGGCAGTTTTTTTGGTTCATTCGTGAAAAAATTGACAGTTTTTGAAAATAGAGCTCTATTCTTGCTCTTTTGACTGCCGTCTAGCTCATTCTCTAAGTTTTTCAATAACGGGTCTGCAATCCGTCCAATAGATGCCAAAATCTGTGAAAATTATGCACGAATATGCCAAAGAAGGTCGGGAGTTTCCACACAATTCAACAAGTCGTTACAGGATAATAAACTTCTATTGGGTTAGTTTTTGGAGATTGTTAGGTTTCTTGACGACTTTGACAATGCAATTTTCCTGCAGGTTCAAGAAAAATTTTGCGCGATTGATTAAAGCTTCATTCCTGCTCTTTCGATTACTGCTTAGTTATGGCAGTTTTTTTAGTTAATGCGTGAAAAAATTGAAAGATTTTGAAAATATCGCTCTATTCTTGCTCTTTTGACTGCCATCTAGCTTCAATCTCTAAGTTTTTCAATAACGGGTCTGCAATCCGTCCAATAGATGCCAAAATTTGTGATGTACGAATTTGCCAAAGGAGGTCGGGAGTTGCCACACAGTTCAACAAGTCGTTACAGAATAATAAACCTCTATTGGGTTAGTTTTTGGATATTGTTAGGTTTCCTGACGACTTTGACAATACAATTTTCCTGCAGGTTCAAGAATAATTTTTGCGCGATTGATTAAAGCTTCATTCCTGCTCTTTCGATTACTGCTTAGTTATGGCAGTTTTTTTGGTTAATTCGTGAAAAAAAAATGACAGATTTTGAAAATATAGCTCTATTCTTGCTCTTTTGGGTGCCGTCTAGCCTCTTTCCCTAAGTTTTTCAATAACGGGTCTACAATCCGTCCAATAGAGGTCAAAATTTGTTAAAATTATGCACGAATATGCCAAAGAAGGTCGGGAGTTTCCACACAATTCAACAAGTCGTTACAGAATAATAAACTTCTATTGGGTTAGTTTTTGGATATTGTTAGGTTTCCTGACGACTTTGACAATACAATTTTCCTGCAGGTTCAAGAATAATTTTTGCACGACTGATTAAAGCTTCATTCCTGCTCTTTCGATTAATGCTTAGTTATGCCAGTTTTTTTGGTTAATTCGTGAAAAAAAATGACAGATTTTGAAAGTATAGCTCTATTCTTGCTCTTTTGACTGCCGTCTAGCCTCTTTCCCTAAGTTTTTCAATAACGGGTCTACAATCCGTCCAATAGAGGTCAAAATTTGTGAAAATTATGCACGAATATGCCAAAGAAGGTCGGGAGTTTCCACACAATTCAACAAGTCGTTATAGAATAATAAACTTCTATTGGATTAGTTTTTGGATATTGTTAGGTTTCCTGACGACTTTGACAATGCAATTTTCCTGCAGGTTTATGAATAATTTTTGCGCGATTGATTAAAGCTGCATTCCTGCCCATTCGATTACTGCTTAGTTATGGCAGTTTTTTCGTTAATGCGTGAAAAAATTGGCAGATTTTGAAAACATAGCTCTATTCTTGCTCTTTTGACTGCCGTCTAGCTTCATTCTCTAAGTTTTTCAATAACGGGTCTGCAATCCGTCCAATAGATGCCAAAATTTGTGATGCACGAATATGCCAAGGGAGGTCGGGAGTTTCCACACAATTCAACAAGTCGTTACAGAATAATAAACTTCTGTTGGGTTAGTTTTTGGATATTGTTAGGTTTCCTGACGACTTTGACAATGCAATTTTCCTGCAGGTTCAATAATAATTTTTGCGCGACTGATTAAAGCTTCATTCCTGCTCTTTCGATTATTGCTTAGTTATGGCAGTTTTTTTTTGGTTAATTCGTGAAAAAATTGACAGATTTTGAAAATATAGCTCTATTCTTGCTTTTTTGACTGCCGTCTAGCTTCATTCTCTAAGTTTTTCAATAACGGGTCTGCAATCCGTCCAATAGATGCCAAAATTTGTGATGTACGAATTTGCCAAAGGAGGTCGGGAGTTGCCACACAGTTCAACAAGTCGTTACAGAATAATAAACCTCTATTGGGTTAGTTTTTGGATATTGTTAGGTTTCCTGACGACTTTGACAATACAATTTTCCTGCAGGTTCAAGAATAATTTTTGCGCGATTGATTAAAGCTTCATTCCTGCTCTTTCGATTACTGCTTAGTTATGGCAGTTTTTTTAGTTAATGCGTGAAAAAATTGAAAGATTTTGAAAATATAGCTCTATTCTTGCTCTTTTGACTGCCGTCTAGCTTCATTCTCTCAGTTTTTCAATAACGGGTCTGCAATCCGTCCAATAGATGCCAAAATTTGTGATGCACGAATATGCCAATGGAGGTCGGGAGTTGCCACACAATTCAACAAGTCGTTACAGAATAATAAACTTCTATTGGGTTAGTTTTTGGGCATTGTTAGGTTTCCTGACGACTTTGACAATGCAATTTTCCTGCAGGTTCAAGAATAATTTTTGCGCGATTGATTAAAGCTTCATTCCTGCTCTTTCGATTACTGCTTAGTTATGGCAGTTTTTTTAGTTAATGCGTGAAAAAATTGAAAGATTTTGAAAATATAGCTCTATTCTTGCTCTTTTGACTGCCGTCTAGCTTCATTCTCTCAGTTTTTCAATAACGGGTCTGCAATCCGTCCAATAGATGCAAAAATTTGTGATGCACGAATATGCCAAAGGAGGTCGGGAGTTGCCACACAATTCAACTAGTCGTTACAGCATAATAATCTTCTATTGGGTTAGTTTTTGGATATTGTTAGGTTTCTTGACGACTTTGACAATGCAATTTTCCTGCAGGTTCAAGGATAATTTTGCACGATTGATTAAAGCTTCATTCCTGCTCTTTCGATTACTGCTTAGTTATGGTAGTTTTTTTAGTTAATGCGTGAAAAAATTGACAGATTTTGAAAATGTAGCTCTCTTCTTGCTCTTTTGACTGCCGTCTAGCTTCATTCTCTAAGTTTTTCAATAACGGGTCTGCAATCCGTCCAATAGATGCCAAAATTTGTGATGTACGAATTTGCCAAAGGAGGTCGGGAGTTGCCACACAGTTCAACAAGTCGTTACAGAATAATAAACTTCTATTGGGTTAGTTTTTGGGCATTGTTAGGTTTCCTGACGACTTTGACAATACAATTTTCCTGCAGGTTCAAGAATAATTTTTGCGCGATTGATTAAAGCTTCATTCCTGCTCTTTCGATTACTGCTTAGTTATGGCAGTTTTTTTAGTTAATGCGTGAAAAAATTGAAAGATTTTGAAAATATAGCTCTATTCTTGCTCTTTTGACTGCCGTCTAGCTTCATTCTCTCAGTTTTTCAATAACGGGTCTGCAATCCGTCCAATAGATGCCAAAATTTGTGATGCACGAATATGCCAATGGAGGTCGGGAGTTGCCACACAATTCAACAAGTCGTTACAGAATAATAAACTTCTATTGGGTTAGTTTTTGGGCATTGTTAGGTTTCCTGACGACTTTGACAATGCAATTTTCCTGCAGGTTCAAGAATAATTTTTGCGCGATTGATTAAAGCTTCATTCCTGCTCTTTCGATTACTGCTTAGTTATGGCAGTTTTTTTAGTTAATGCGTGAAAAAATTGAAAGATTTTGAAAATATAGCTCTATTCTTGCTCTTTTGACTGCCGTCTAGCTTCATTCTCTCAGTTTTTCAATAACGGGTCTGCAATCCGTCCAATAGATGCCAAAATTTGTGATGCACGAATATGCCAATGGAGGTCGGGAGTTGCCACACAATTCAACAAGTCGTTACAGAATAATAAACTTCTATTTGGTTAGTTTTTGGATATTGTTAAGTTTCCTGACGGCTTTGACAATGCAATTTTCCTGCAGGTTCAAGAATAATTTTTGCGCGATTGATTAAAGCTTCATTCCTGCTCTTTCGATTATTGCTTAGTTATGGCAGTTTTTTTGGATAATTCGTGAAAAAATTGACAGATTTTGAAAATATAGCTCTATTCTTGCTCTTTTGACTGCCGTCTAGCTTCATTCTCTAAGTTTTTCAATAACGGGTCTGCAATTCGTCCAATAGATGCCAAAATCTGTGAAAATTATGCACGAATATGCCAAAGAAGGTCGGGAGTTTCCACACAATTCAACAAGTCGTTACAGAATAATAAACTTCTATTGGGTTAGTTTTTGGATATTGTTAGGTTTCCTGACGACTTTGACAATGCAATTTTCCTGCAGGTTCAAGAATAATTTTTGCGCGATTGATTAAAGCTTTATTCCTGCTCTTTCGATTACTGCTTAGTTATGGCAGTTTTTTTGGTTCATTCGTGAAAAAATTGACAGTTTTTGAAAATAGAGCTCTATTCTTGCTCTTTTGACTGCCGTCTAGCTCATTCTCTAAGTTTTTCAATAACGGGTCTGCAATCCGTCCAATAGATGCCAAAATCTGTGAAAATTATGCACGAATATGCCAAAGAAGGTCGGGAGTTTCCACACAATTCAACAAGTCGTTACAGGATAATAAACTTCTATTGGGTTAGTTTTTGGAGATTGTTAGGTTTCTTGACGACTTTGACAATGCAATTTTCCTGCAGGTTCAAGAAAAATTTTGCGCGATTGATTAAAGCTTCATTCCTGCTCTTTCGATTACTGCTTAGTTATGGCAGTTTTTTTAGTTAATGCGTGAAAAAATTGAAAGATTTTGAAAATATCGCTCTATTCTTGCTCTTTTGACTGCCGTCTAGCTTCAATCTCTAAGTTTTTCAATAACGGGTCTGCAATCCGTCCAATAGATGCCAAAATTTGTGATGTACGAATTTGCCAAAGGAGGTCGGGAGTTGCCACACAGTTCAACAAGTCGTTACAGAATAATAAACCTCTATTGGGTTAGTTTTTGGATATTGTTAGGTTTCCTGACGACTTTGACAATACAATTTTCCTGCAGGTTCAAGAATAATTTTTGCGCGATTGATTAAAGCTTCATTCCTGCTCTTTCGATTACTGCTTAGTTATGGCAGTTTTTTTGGTTAATTCGTGAAAAAAAAATGACAGATTTTGAAAATATAGCTCTATTCTTGCTCTTTTGGGTGCCGTCTAGCCTCTTTCCCTAAGTTTTTCAATAACGGGTCTACAATCCGTCCAATAGAGGTCAAAATTTGTTAAAATTATGCACGAATATGCCAAAGAAGGTCGGGAGTTTCCACACAATTCAACAAGTCGTTACAGAATAATAAACTTCTATTGGGTTAGTTTTTGGATATTGTTAGGTTTCCTGACGACTTTGACAATACAATTTTCCTGCAGGTTCAAGAATAATTTTTGCACGACTGATTAAAGCTTCATTCCTGCTCTTTCGATTAATGCTTAGTTATGCCAGTTTTTTTGGTTAATTCGTGAAAAAAAATGACAGATTTTGAAAGTATAGCTCTATTCTTGCTCTTTTGACTGCCGTCTAGCCTCTTTCCCTAAGTTTTTCAATAACGGGTCTACAATCCGTCCAATAGAGGTCAAAATTTGTGAAAATTATGCACGAATATGCCAAAGAAGGTCGGGAGTTTCCACACAATTCAACAAGTCGTTATAGAATAATAAACTTCTATTGGATTAGTTTTTGGATATTGTTAGGTTTCCTGACGACTTTGACAATGCAATTTTCCTGCAGGTTTATGAATAATTTTTGCGCGATTGATTAAAGCTGCATTCCTGCCCATTCGATTACTGCTTAGTTATGGCAGTTTTTTCGTTAATGCGTGAAAAAATTGGCAGATTTTGAAAACATAGCTCTATTCTTGCTCTTTTGACTGCCGTCTAGCTTCATTCTCTAAGTTTTTCAATAACGGGTCTGCAATCCGTCCAATAGATGCCAAAATTTGTGATGCACGAATATGCCAAGGGAGGTCGGGAGTTTCCACACAATTCAACAAGTCGTTACAGAATAATAAACTTCTGTTGGGTTAGTTTTTGGATATTGTTAGGTTTCCTGACGACTTTGACAATGCAATTTTCCTGCAGGTTCAATAATAATTTTTGCGCGACTGATTAAAGCTTCATTCCTGCTCTTTCGATTATTGCTTAGTTATGGCAGTTTTTTTTTGGTTAATTCGTGAAAAAATTGACAGATTTTGAAAATATAGCTCTATTCTTGCTTTTTTGACTGCCGTCTAGCTTCATTCTCTAAGTTTTTCAATAACGGGTCTGCAATCCGTCCAATAGATGCCAAAATTTGTGATGTACGAATTTGCCAAAGGAGGTCGGGAGTTGCCACACAGTTCAACAAGTCGTTACAGAATAATAAACCTCTATTGGGTTAGTTTTTGGATATTGTTAGGTTTCCTGACGACTTTGACAATACAATTTTCCTGCAGGTTCAAGAATAATTTTTGCGCGATTGATTAAAGCTTCATTCCTGCTCTTTCGATTACTGCTTAGTTATGGCAGTTTTTTTGGTTAATTCGTGAAAAAAAATGACAGATTTTGAAAATATAGCTCTATTCTTGCTCTTTTGGGTGCCGTCTAGCCTCTTTCCCTAAGTTTTTCAATAACGGGTCTACAATCCGTCCAATAGAGGTCAAAATTTGTTAAAATTATGCACGAATATGCCAAAGAAGGTCGGGAGTTTCCACACAATTCAACAAGTCGTTACAGAATAATAAACTTCTATTGGGTTAGTTTTTGGATATTGTTAGGTTTCCTGACGACTTTGACAATACAATTTTCCTGCAGGTTCAAGAATAATTTTTGCACGACTGATTAAAGCTTCATTCCTGCTCTTTCGATTAATGCTTAGTTATGCCAGTTTTTTTTTTTAATTCGTGAAAAAAAATGACAGATTTTGAAAGTATAGCTCTATTCTTGCTCTTTTGACTGCCGTCTAGCCTCTTTCCCTAAGTTTTTCAATAACGGGTCTACAATCCGTCCAATAGAGGTCAAAATTTGTGAAAATTATGCACGAATATGCCAAAGAAGGTCGGGAGTTTCCACACAATTCAACAAGTCGTTATAGAATAATAAACTGCTATTGGATTAGTTTTTGGATATTGTTAGGTTTCCTGACGACTTTGACAATGCAATTTTCCTGCAGGTTTATGAATAATTTTTGCGCGATTGATTAAAGCTGCATTCCTGCCCATTCGATTACTGCTTAGTTATGGCAGTTTTTTCGTTAATGCGTGAAAAAATTGGCAGATTTTGAAAATATAGCTCTATTCTTGATCTTTTGACTGCCGTCTAGCTTCATTCTCTAAGTTTTTCAATAACGGGTCTGCAATCCGTCCAACAGATGCCAAAATTTGTGATGCACGAATATGCCAAAGGAGGTCGGGAGTTTCCACACAATTCAATAAGTCGTTACAGAACAATAAACTTCTATTGGGTTAGTTTTTGGATATTGTTAGGTTTCCTGACGACTTTGACAATGCAATTTTCCTGCAGGTTCAGGAATAATTTTGCGCGGTTGATTAAAGCTTCATTCCTGCACTTTCGATTACTGCTTAGTTATGGCAGTTTTTTTAGTTAATGCGTGAAAAAATTGAAAGATTTTGAAAATATAGCTCTATTCTTGCTCTTTTGACTGCCGTCTAGCTTCATTCTCTAAGTTTTTCAATAACGGGTCTGCAATCCGTCCAATAGATGCCAAAATTTGTGATGCACGAATATGCCAAGGGAGGTCGGGAGTTTCCACACAATTCAACAAGTCGTTACAGAATAATAAACTTCTGTTGGGTTAGTTTTTGGATATTGTTAGGTTTCCTGACGACTTTGACAATGCAATTTTCCTGCAGGTTCAATAATAATTTTTGCACGACTGATTAAAGCTTCATTCCTGCTCTTTCGATTATTGCTTAGTTATGGCAGTTTTTTTTTGGTTAATTCGTGAAAAAATTGACAGATTTTGAAAATATAGCTCTATTCTTGCTTTTTTGACTGCCGTCTAGCTTCATTCTCTAAGTTTTTCAATAACGGGTCTGCAATCCGTCCAATAGATGCCAAAATGTGTGATGCACGAATATGCCAAAGGAGGTCGGGAGTTTCCACACAATTCAACAAGTCGTTACAGAATAATAAACTTCTATTGGGTTAGTTTTTGGATATTGTTAGGTTTCTTGACGACTTTGACAATGCAATTTTCCTGCAGGTTCAAGAATAATTTTGCGCGATTGATTAAAGCTTCATTCCTGCTCTTTCGATTACTGCTTAGTTATGGCAGTTTTTTTAGTTAATGCGTGAAAAAATTGAAAGATTTTGAAAATATAGCTCTATTCTTGCTCTTTTGACTGCCGTCTAGCTTCATTCTTTAAGTTTTTCAATAACGGGTCTGCAATCCGTCCAATAGATGCCAAAATTTGTGATGCACGAATATGCCAAAGGAGGTTGGGAGTTTCCACACAATTCAACAAGTCGTTACAGAATAATAAACTTTTATTGGGTTAGTTTTGGGCACTGTTAGGTTTCCTGACGACTTTGACAATGCAATTTTCCTGCAGGTTCAAGAATAATTTTTGCTCAATTGATTAAAGCTTCATTCCTGCTCTTTCGATTACTGCTTAGTTATGGCAGTTTTTTGCTTAATTGGTGAAAAAATTGACAGATTTTAAAAATATAGCCCTATTCTTGCTCTTTTGACTTCCGTCTAGCTTCATTCTCTAAGTTTTTCAATAACGGGTCTGCAATCCGTCCAATAGATGCCAAAATTTGTGATGCACGAATATGCCAAAGGAGGTCGGGAGTTTCCACACAATTCAACAAGTCGTTACAGATGAATAAACTTCTATTGGGTTAGGTTTTGGATATTGTTAGGTTTCCTGACGACTTTGACAATGCAATTTTCCTGCAGGTTCAAGAATAATTTTTGCGCGACTGATTAAAGCTTCATTCCTGCTCTTTCAATTACTGCTTAGTTATGGCAGTTTTTTTAGTTAATGCGTAAAAAAATTGAAAGGTTTTGAAAATATAGCTCTATCCTTGCTCTTTTGACTGCCGTCTAGCTTCATTCTATTAGTTTTTCAATAACGGGTCTGCAATCCGTCCAATAGATGCCAAAATTTGTGAAATTTATGCACGAATATGCCAAAGAAGGTCGGGAGTTTCCACACAATTCAACAAGTCGTTACAGAATAATAAACTTCTATTGGGTTAGTTTTTGGATATTGTTAGGTTTCCTGACGACTTTGACAATGCAATTTTCCTGCAGGTTCAAGAATAATTTTTGCGCGACTGATTAAAGCTTCATTCCTGCTCTTTCGATTATTGCTTAGTTATGGCAGTTTTTTTGGTTAATTCGTGAAAAAATTGACAGATTTTGAAATTACAGCTCTATTCTTGCTCTTTTGACTGCCGTCTAGCTCATTCTCTAAGTTTTTCAATAAAGGGTCTGCAATCCGTCCAATAGAGGTCAAAATTTGTTAAAATTATGCACGAATATGCCAAAGAAGGTCGGGAGTTTCCACACAATTCAACAAGTCGTTACAGAATAATAAACTTCTATTGGGTTAGTTTTTTTATATTGTTAGGTTTCCTGACGACTTTGACAATGCAATTTTCCTGCAGGTTTATGAATATTTTTTGCGCGATTGATTAAAGCTTCATTCCTGCCCATTCGATTACTGCTTAGTTATGGCAGTTTCTTTGTTAATGCGTGAAAAAATTGACAGATTTTGAAAATATAGCTCTATTCTTGCTCTTTTGACTGCCGTCTAGCCTCTTTCCTTAAGTTTTTCAATAACGGGTCTACAATCCGTCCAATAGAGGTCAAAATTTGTTAAAATTATACACGAATATGCCAAAGAAGGTCGGGAGTTTCCACACAATTCAACAAGTCGTTATAGAAGAATAAACTCCTATTGGGTTAGTTTTTGGATATTGTTAGGTTTCCTGACGACTTTGACAATGCAATTTTCCTGCAGGTTCAAGAATAATTTTTGCGCGACTGATTAAAGCTTCATTCCTGCTCTTTCGATTACTGCTTAGTTATGCCAGTTTTTTTGTTAATGCGTCAAAAAATTGACAGATTTTGAAAATATAGCTCTATTCTTGCTCTTTTGACTGCCGTCTAGCTTCATTCTCTCAGTTTTTCAATAACGGGTCTGCAATCCGTCCCATAGATGCCAAAATTTGTGATGCACGAATATGCCAAAGGAGGTCGGGAGTTGCCACACAATTCAACAAGTCGTTACAGGATAATAAACTTCTATTGGGTTAGTTTTTGGATATTGTTAGGTTTCTTGACGACTTTGACAATGCAATTTTCCTGCAGGTTCAAAAATAATTTTGCGCGATTGATTAAAGCTTCATTCCTGCTCTTTCTATTACTGCTTAGTTATGGCAGTTTTTTTAGTTAATGCGTGAAAAAATTGACAGATTTTGAAAATATAGCTCTCTTCTTGCTCTTTTGACTGCCGTCTAGCTTCATTCTCTAAGTTTTTCAATAACGGGTCTGCAATCCGTCCAATAGATGCCAAAATTTGTGATGCACGAATATGCCAATGGAGGTCGGGAGTTGCCACACAATTCAACAAGTCGTTACAGAATAATAAACTTCTATTGGGTTAGTTTTTGGGCATTGTTAGGTTTCCTGACGACTTTGACAATGCAATTTTCCTGCAGGTTCAAGAATAATTTTTGCGCGATTGATTAAAGCTTCATTCCTGCTCTTTCGATTACTGCTTAGTTATGGCAGTTTTTTTGGTTCATTCGTGAAAAAATTGACAGTTTTTGAAAATAGAGCTCTATTCTTGCTCTTTTGACTGCCGTCTAGCTCATTCTCTAAGTTTTTCAATAACGGGTCTGCAATCCGTCCAATAGATGCCAAAATCTGTGAAAATTATGCACGAATATGCCAAAGAATGTCGGGAGTTTCCACGCAATTCAACAAGTCGTTACAGGATAATAAACTTCTATTGGGTTAGTTTTTGGATATTGTTAGGTTTCTTGACGAGTTTGACAATGCAATTTTCCTGCAGGTTCAAGAAAAATTTTGCGCGATTGATTAAAGCTTCATTCCTGCTCTTTCGATTACTGCTTAGTTATGGCAGTTTTTTTAGTTAATGCGTGAAAAAATTGAAAGATTTTGAAAATATAGCTCTATTTTTGCTCTTTTGACTTCCGTCTAGCTTCATTCTCTAAGTTTTTCAATAACGGGTCTGTAATCCGTCCAATAGATGCCAAAATTTGTGATGCACGAATATGCCAAGGGAGGTTGGGAGTTTCCACACAATTCAACAAGTCGTTACAGAATAATAAACTTCTATTGGGTTAGTTTTTGGATATTGTTAGGTTTCCTGACGACTTTGACAATGCAATTTTCCTGCAGGTTCAAGTATAATTTTTGCGCGATTGATTAAAGCTTCATTCCTGCTCTTTCGATTACTGCTTAGTTATGGCAGTTTTTTTGGTTAATGCGTGAAAAAATTGACAGATTTTGAAAATATAGCTCTATTCTTGCTCTTTTGACTGCCGTCTAGCTTCATTCTCTAAGTTTTTCAATAACGGGTCTGCAATCCGTCCAATAGATGCCAAAATTTGTGATGCACGAATATGCCAAAGGAGGTCGGGAGTTTCCACAAAATTCAACAAGTCGTTACAGAATAATAACCTTCTATTGGGTTATTTTAAATAATAAAGTAGAAAAAATGTGGCATGCAGTAACCCAGCAACATTCTTTTACTGAAAAAAAGTAGCACCATTTTATTGCATGCAACACAGAAAGCATGGCCTTATGCTCCATTATTTATAAAAAACGTTGATAAAACCCGTATTTTCAAGTGACATGAATGACTACGAAGATGAAGAAAGAATAAGTGAATCTTGAGTGCAAAATATTGATTTAAATACAACTGAATCAAATTGTGAAGAAATTATTTTTATGATCGTGGATGATACTGACAGTGAATAGACTAAAATGTGTTTGTTTATAAATTAAAATATTCTGATATAAGTGATTACGTGAGAACAAATGAACAGGGTCTAGGTAGTATATCATCTGGGTACTAGTAGTCTGGGCATAACGGGTGACAATTAATGGGGCAAGATGGGGCAAACCTTGCTGGCAACACTTCGAATGAGCCACAATAGACCGCAGGTCGCGGTGGAGGACTGTACAAGTCCACTCACATTGAATACAATACAATACCATATAGCTCAAACTGCAACCGGTACAATTAACATGTACCGGTGTTGCAAAATTGGCTATTTTCAAACGAGTGAGCTAAACTCAATAATTCTACGAAATATTATAAAAAAAGTTATATTTTATAAATAGTTTAGATATCTCGAACGCTTCTGTAACGCTTAGTCCTCATAGTTTGTAGCCGGATTTAGCTATTTGATTTTGCGACTCGAGTTGCTGTAAAAGTCAAGCTGAAATATCGGAGAAAAGATGAGTATTTTACGGAACTTTCCTTTTAATTTAAAGTTTAAGTAAGAATTGTTATTTCTGCCGACATTTAATTAAAACTTAACTAACCTTATCTTTCGAGTTCATGCCAGCGAGAAAATGAAATTAGATAAAAAAAAGGAAAGCGTATATTCAATGAACACAACTTTCATTACCCACGGCAGAATAACAGCTTTTTTGGTAAATTTTGATTTTAGGCTCGAGCTTACAAACTCTAATTATTTTAATGTATTTTTCGGGGTATGGCTGTGATATGTCTTTGAGCGAAGCACCCTTGTCTGGCAAGTAAAAAACGTGAGTTTATTAGCAAACTTTGAAACTGACGTAATAATTATTACCTGAGCAACTTGTAAAATGGAAATAGCTGCCAACACCAGAAACAAATATTTGCTTTCGTCGCTTGGTTATTTCAAAGCAAACTAAATGAGTTATAATTGCGGCTTATTGACTTAGAAGTTTAACGTGCCTATCTACCACAAGACATGTACTGGTTTACATATTTAAATAAAAAATACGCACATATTAAGATATGTAGTTTGTGATTTTTAAGAATAAAAAATAATTTGCCAGCTACCTATCAGGCATAGCAGGACTCGCAGGACTCGAACGAAAAGAAACTACTCTTTTGCCGACGTTTTGACATTTATTTGACGTCCTTATCAAGATTATTTTTGCAGAATAGCATTGATATTATATTTATTCTAGTTTTTAACACAGGACGCTACAGCACACATCAACACAAAATATATTTATTGAACTTATAAATTAAATTTGATTTCACAGACTTCTATGGCTTGTATTTAGCCCTGCTTCGTAAAATTACATTCAGGTCCTAACAACATGACACCAAATAAATACGAGATTATAATTAGAACCAGGTTGAATTCATAATAATGAGAGGCATGCCATTGAAAAACACAATTTTACATAATAAATGCAGTTGTTGCGATAGAAGATAAAACTGTTCGATCGTCTGCGTTGGAGCAGTTTAATTTGTAATCGAATACTGCAATTAAATCTCAATTAGGTAGATGTTTCTATGTTAAAATTAGTTGCCTAGGGAATCAGCATGCATTACGCTTTATTACAGGGCCGTGTAGCAGGATCTCGTTAAATTTCTTTATAGGTAGTCGCACCTGTGCTTGCTTTGTTCGGACGTAATTTTATTGGCCCTCTAGAACTCTTATAATAAATAGGCGTCTGATTGGTTTAGTCTTCAAAATACCTGTAAACTAGCTGCGTTTTCTACTTCGTCTAAATATGTTATTTTTTGAATTGGCTGAGTCACATTTTACAAATCTTATATAAATATATACAGTTAAATGTATAGTCAAAGAGTGACGATTCGTTCTCCAAACTTTTTAAAACTAATGCACTGTCCAGGCTTGTCCAAATGAATCCAACTAACTCCATGGTATTTGAATGGTTCGCTTTCATCTGAAATGAAGTTTCCTTATCACTAAATTTCCTGTAAATTGGGACCAATTTTTTAGATAAATACACGTTTAAGGTTAATAGATATAGGGTCACTTTTACAAGTTGCAACTTCTAGTGACTGCTCTGCTTGGATCTCAGAGGCTGTTTGTAATGTTGTAGCCTTAGAACCGACAAACAAACTTCGTTAACCTAATAATAATTGCGTCACTTAAGTTATAAAATAGATCAAAGTAATAGAACTTGGAAGCCTCAGTGGCCTCATTCACATATATTTACCAAGTCTAGCATTTGTTAATCGCCATATATGCATTAGAGTCGAGCGTTTGTTGAGCCCTGGCGGGAACACCTATTTAAAAAAGTTTCACATCAAGTTTGGTTTCTTAACGTATATGAAGAATATGGCGCTCGAAGGTTATTAATGTTTTTTAAAGGACCACATGGAAAACACCATGATTAATTACAAATAGGATAGACTGTACCGCTGGTAGTTGGTATTTATTACAAAAAAAACACTTGACACAAATCAGCAATAATAAAACTAAATGAAATTCTTAAAACTAAGTTATGATACCTTCTTTGCAACTAAATATAAAAACTTGTACCATTTAAGGATATGAATACACACTAGCAGGAAGTATCATTTAAACAGAATAATATACAGTGAGTGCAATGTATGGCATATAATTATTTAAGAATTACGTGTTTATTTTTTGAAAAATCGCTAGAGAAATTTTCGAAAAAATAGCAAAACATCGAAGACTTAAAAGCCAAAATTAGGCAGGAAATTAGGAATATTGACAGAAACTCACTCAATAATGTTCAAGATGAGTTTGTACATAGGCTTGAGTTTTGTCAGGAAACCAATGGATGGCAGTTTGAGCACTTAATTTAACTTTAATTTAAATTAGTTTACTAATTTGGGCGGTAATTTAGCTTAGCATTATTTTTTATATATTATAAGTATAGGGTATGCTACTTAAAAAATGATTATAATTCCGTAGAGAACTGAATAAATAAAAAAAAGGGTTTCTATTTAAAAAAAGTTGGTTTTGATTTTTTTTGGGCCACCCTGTATAAAAAGTTGGTTAAAAAAATGCACAATTAAAAACAAAAATCGACGGGTCCAAGCGATATTTCGAAAAATAAACACCTAATTTTTAAATAATTATATGCCATACATTTGCCACTCACCGTATGTACCAGCAATGGATACCGTTTATGCAGATATAAACACTAACGAAGAGTGCAACGCTCTGCAATATTTGATACTCGATATTAGAATTCTGATACAACTTGTAAAGAGTTCTCAAGCTTATGAGAGCTTTCATTCATTATTTATTGATTCCGTAAATCAATAACAAGAGCGTAAATGTCTGATTGCGCACTTAAAAACACCTACATGAGAAAGTCGTCTTTGATTAATTATTCCAAGGATTGATCAGTCCAAGCCAGAGAATAGCGCAGTTATGCGGCAACAGCAGCACTCTACTGGAACACACGGAGAAATAAACACGAATAATGCAATCAAATCACGATAATTAACTGCACAACACGATAAAAAAGCTTTACACTTGTATTGGAGATTTATGGGCAGAAACAGAGACAACTTGATTTAGAAACGGGCGAGAACGACACGATTTTTGCAATTAAAAATACGTTTATCAATAGCAAAACACGACAAGAGAATTTGCACACCATCGAGATTGTGGAAGTAATAGAAACACCCTTAATCCAGTACACCACACTGCAATTAAGCCCAACGAACACCAAACGATTGCTTTATCAAATCTACTTTTCGTTCGATATATTTCCAGCCCGGGAGACAGCGATGTTTTACATACGAAAACTAAATTAGAAGTCTAATTTGTTCTGGGTGAACGAATGCATTTATGTCGACATCAGCAATCATCTCAAGCGATCCATACCATTGATCCGTCGCGACGCTGCACAGCCAATGGGAAAATCAGAAGTGGCATACCGACGTCCTCGTTATCTGGGTTAATAAAAGTGTGGTGTAATTCTTCAGCTTTAATGTATATCTCACCAAGTACGAGAAACTCCTAACTTTCGTAGTTAAAAGAAAACAAATCTACCCACTCTGCACTCATTCTAACTGATTTTTTAAAGATTTATTGTATTTTTTTTTTAACTATTTTACTCAGTCTCAAGTTATTTTTCTCAAATGAAGGACTTGCCATAGTCAAATTTGACGTACCTCTCAGGAGTATGACGAAGTACGAGAAACTCGTAACTTCCATAGTTCTTGTAGAAATCCCTGTCGACTTTGTACTCAAAACTTTAATGGTTTTGTTACGATAATTTTATCATAATTATGTTCATTCTCAAGTCAACAATTTGTCATGGTCAAATTTTACGTATCTCTAAGAAGATTTAACATCCTGGTTTTAGCTTCCATAGTTTAAAAAATAGTTTCACCGAGTTTGTACTAAATTTCAGCTGTTTTCTCCCAACTCTCTCAGATTTAATTCATATCTCACCTAATCCGAGAGCCTTGGAATTTCTTAATTTTTATAATCTAAACCTTGAACTTCCACTTTTTGTGGCTTCTTTGGCAATTGGGCGGACGTTAGTTTAATTTCTTCAAGTTTTATTTCTTCTTTGTCAATAACCATTTTCTTAATATAGCGCCTCTTCGCTTTCTTTTCGCTCACCTTCAATACGAATCTTCTTCAACTTCATTAGCATGAACTTCAATAACTGTTTCGACAATAACAGATATATTAATTTCGGGCTGTTCACCTTCTTCCACAACAATTTCTGATGGATTCTTCTTTATTTCTCTTCTTCTTTTTCACACTTTTTTTAACTTTTTTTTTGTCTCTCGTTTTTATATCACTGTAGTGTGCTCCACTTCTTCAAGGAGTTCTTCTGGAGTCTTCTCTTCAGGCTTCAGTTCTTTCACCCTCTTTTTCAGTGTTTCTGTGGTTTCCTGTTGGTCAGCTTCTTATTTTTTAATCTTGTCTTCTTTAAACACAGATTTCTTAGTTATCTCTTGTTCAATTGTGATGGTTTTTTTGAGTTTCTACATGAAGTTCTTCAACAGTACAACCTCCATATTCCCGTTTGAATTCTAAAGGTGCCACTACTTCCTCTACAGTTACTGTAATCTCAGGTTGTTCACTCTTTTCCTGTAGTTACAATTTTTTGTTGTCTCTTGCTTGTCTGGAGAATCGTTTGGAAATTATCTTTTCAATTACCACAGCCTTGTGAATTTTTTCAAGAAGTTCTTTCACCTTGTACACAGGAGAAATATTTTGTGGTGCTTCTCTTTTTTTCTATGGGGTGTTCATTAGAAAACGTCATCTAGAAGGTTATGAATTTTTGACAGAAAAGGATGACATAATCAAAATAAATTGACTTTTGTAATTTCATCAATTTCTTTTGACATTTCACAGCCAACTAGATGACGTTTTTAAATGTACACCTCTTATAGTTACCGGGGTGTCTGACTTTTTTTCTTGCTCCTCGTTTGTAGTAATTCGTGTACGTTTCTAAACGTCACCCTTTTGTTTTTTAATAACCCGCTTTTTGAACAGCAAGTGCATAAATTAGGTTTTGTTTATTGTGTTGATTAGTTTGTTAATATTGTCACGACCTGTTTGTGGTCGTTGTGACTTATTTAATTTGCCTCGGGATCGATTTCTGAAGAGGGGTTGAAAACAACATTTATATTCTAACAACTATATTTATTAAAGTTAAAGCAAAATGGTTACAATGCGTGGGGTAAAACTTAACTAGAAAAATGGTTACAACTTAAAGTTAAAAGGTACTTACATTATCGTGGGCCAATGCATCATCGATGGTTTAACAGCTTGGGAGACCGAAGGGCACTTATTGGGTTATGGATAGATTAAATAATAAACTTGTACTTCACTAATAAATTACTAAAACAGACTGGCCTCCTCTGAGGTTTAATTTCTTGAGAGTCACATCATGGCCGCGAGACTAAAGCAAAGAGCCCCTTACTAACTCTGTTTATTTCTTTTTATACAATTTCCTTCGTCCCAACTTCGAGTGGAAACGAATGGTATCCGAGTGGAAAAAATGATGATTTCATCAGTCAGCACATTCCAATGATTCGGGATTGCGCGTTTTTTAATTGTTTTGTTATTTCCGTTTGGACCGAGGTCACCTCTGGACCCGGGTGACTTTCAAATAATGTGATATATATTGTCGATGAGTGCATCATTTTCACCTTCAGTGGAATATAAAGTAAATTCTCATTTTACAGTATTTTCATTCGTGACAATATTTTCACGTATTTTCAACTTCCCCTTTTTACATTTGTTTCCTTCCCAATAAGGGCGTTTTTCTTTGTAGACATTGTAGCTATTTTTGACGTTTTGAGGGGACCAAATCGATGTGCACATGGGCGGCCAGTAGTTTAGAATCATTTCTGGTAATCGATGATACGGTAATTCCTTCCTTTTGTAGTCACATATATACCCAACGAACACTAAACGATTACTACTTCATCGAATCCTCAGCTAACTCGGTGACCTACTAATACAGATACATATCGTTCGATATTTTTCCTCCGGGAGAGAGCGATGTTTTACCTACGAAATTTTAACGTGAACTCTCCTTCATCCCTGTGATCGAATGCATTTATGTGTTTTCGTCCGCTCCCCAGGGGGACATCAGCCAATCATATCGAGTGATCCATGCTATTAATGCGCCTCGACGGTGCACAGCCAATCGAGAAATTAGCAGTCACCTACCGACATCCTCGTTATCTAGGGGATTAAAACTGTGGTCTGGGATATTTTTAGATTTTATTTACGACAGCTTTTCTTTGAATATTAGGACATTGAGCACGATTTATTGGCGCTTTTTATCTATTTGGGATGTTTACTGTTTGAGGTCGTTTACAATGCGTTTATTATCCCCTTATTATGTTTTTTCCCCAAAAACACTCTCTGCAAATAAACAAGAATTTCTTAATTTTCATAAGCTAAACTCCGAACTTCCAATTTTGTGGTTTCTCTGGCATTTGCGCTGACGTTAGTTTAATTTCTTCAAGTTTTATTTCTCCTTGGTAACTAGCCATTTTTTAATCTTGAGTTTCTTCGCTTTCTTTTCGCCCCAATCAAGATAATTGTATCTTCAACCTCAATAACTGTTTCGACAATAATAAATACAGTAATTTCGGGCTGTTTACCTTCTTCCGCAACAATTCCCGATGGACTCTTCTTTATTTATCTTCTTCTTTTTCACACTTTTTTTCCTAACGGTTTTCTTTTTTGCTTACGTTCTTATATCACAGTGGTATGCTCCACTCCTTCAGGGAGTTCTTCAACAGTCTTGGCTGGAAGTTATTTTGGAGTCTCCTCTTCAAGTTTCATATTTCTCACCCTCTTTTTCAGTGTTTCTGTGGTTTCCTGTTGGTCCCCTTCTTATTTCTTATTCTTGCATTTCTTAGCCACAGTTTTGTTTTCCCTTGTTCAACTGTGATGTTTTTTTTTTGAATTTTTACATGAAGTTCTTACCGTACAACCTCCATATTCCGGTTTCAATTTTGAAGCTGCCACGACTTCCTCTACAGTTACAGTAATCTCAAATTGTTCACCCTTTTTCTGCAGTTACATGTTTTAGCTGTCTCTTGCATGTCACCATCTTTTCTGGAGAATCCTTTGGAAATCTTCTTTTCACATTGTCACACACAGTTTATCAAGTGATGGGTGATGCATTGCTACCAAACGCCACACATTTTATATATTGTGGTAACTAGCTATTCGGTAGGAAGCTTAAAACTCAGTTTAAAACCTACACAATTCACAAAAAGTTAAGTTCAATCAGATCCTATTTTTTAACTATTATATTCTTAATTTTAAAGTCACTGCTGTTGACACGCATCATCTTGACTTCCTCCATGTCGTATAACAGAAACACACTTAATCCAGTACACGAGACTGCGAGTAAACCCCAACGAACACTAAACGATTACTACTTCATCGAATCCTCAGCTAACTCGGTGACCTACTAACACAAATACATATCGTTCGATATTTTCCTTCCGGGAGAGAGCGATGTTTTACCAACGAAATTTTAACGTGAACTCTCCTTCATCCCGGTGATCGAATGCATTTATGTATTTTCGTCCGCTCCCCAGGGGGACATCAGCCAATCATATCGAGTGATCCATGCTATTAATCCGTTTCGACGGTGCACAGCCAATGGAGAAATTAGCAGTCACCTACCGACATCCTCGTTATCTAGGGGAATAAAACTGTGGTCTGGGATATTTTTAGATTTTATTTACGACAGCTTTTCTTTGAATATGAGGACATTGAGCACGATTTCTTGGCGCTTTTTATCTATTTGGGATGTTTACTGTTTGAGGTCGTTTAGAATGCGTTTAGTATCCCCTTATTATGTTTTTTCCCCAACAACACTCTCTGCAAATAAACAAGAATTTCTTAATTTTCATAAGCTAAACTCCGAACTTCCAATTTTGTGGTTTCTCTGGCATTTGCGCTGACGTTAGTTTAATTTCTTCGAGTTTTATTTCTCCTTGGTAAATAGCCATTTTATAATCTTGTGTTTCTTCGCTTTCTTTTCGCTCCCATTCAAGATAATTGTATCTTTAACCTCAATAACTGTTTCGACAATAATAAATGCAGTAATTTGGGGCTGTTTACCTTCTTCCGCAACAATTTCCTCCCTAGTTTTTACATGAAGTTCTTCAACACTACAGCCTCCACATTCCGGCTTGAATTCTAAAGCTGCCACTACTTCTTCTACAGTTACAGTTCTCAGGTTGTTCACCCTTTTTCTGTAGTAACAAGTTTTAGTTGCCCCTTGCTTGTCGCCATCTTTTCTGGAGAATCCTTTGGGAATCCTCTTTTCACATCATCACACACAGTTTATCTGATGATGGGTGATGTATTGCTACCAAATGCCACACATTTTATATATTTTGGTAACTAGCTATTGGGTAGGAAGCTTTAAAACTCAGTTTAAAACTTGCACAATTCACAAATATTTAAGTTCAATGATAGACTTCTTTCTTACTTATTATATTCTTGATTTCAAAGTCACTGATGGTGACAGGTATCATCTTGACTTTCTCCATGTCGTATAACAGAAACACACTTAATCCAGTACACGAGACTGCGAGTAAATCCCAACGAACACTAAACGATTACTACTTCATCGAATCCTCAGTTAACTCGCTGACTTACTTACACAGATACATTTCGTTCGCTATTTTAACTTGAACTCTTCTTCATCCCGGTGAACGAATGCATTTATACAGTTTCGTACGCTCCCCAGGGGGACATCAGCCAATCGTATCGAGCGATCCATGCTATTAATCCGCCTCGACGGTGCACAGCCAATCGGGAAATTAGCAGTCACCTACCGACAACCTTGTTATCTAGGATAATAAAACTGTGATCTGGGATATATTTAGATTTTATTTACCACAGCTTTTCTTTGAATATGAGGACATTCTGCACGATTTATTGCCGCTTTTTATCTAATTGGGATGTTTACTGTTTGAGGTCGTTTAGAATGCGTTTATTATCCCATTCTTATGTTTTTTCCCCAACAACACTCTTTGCAAATAAACAAGAAGCCCCGTATACAGTTTACACTGCCTGTGTGTCTTTTCTTACTGAGAAACTGGATAAAATCTTAAGAGAGTGTTCTGATATCAACAAAATTAATCTTTCAACAACAATGACAACGAAATTTTAATTGAAACGTACCGAAGTTTCACAAAGTATACAATAAGGAAGGTAGAACCGGAAATTTCAATCTTATTCCTGATAATAAAATACGTTTCATCCATGAGAGCCGTTTTTTTATGCTTACTTAAGCCGGTTATCGTTTTAAGGTTTCCGTGTTTCCTATACAATAAAAAATTTGTTGTATGATATTGTTTCTTTTGCCTTTGTATTCGTTTCAGCATATTAATTATCTCTCTAAACTAGGAGATTGCTTGTCGAACCAATTCTTAGTGACACTGGAACAGCGTCACTTTAATAAATAAATCTTTACTGACTCTTGCTGTCGCACGAAGAAGAAGTGTGTAATTTTTTATTGACAAATGGCAGTTTGAAATTTTGAATCAAGTCAAATGTCTTGATGTAGATTTTCCATTATCTTCAAATGACTGAAATCTTCACACAACTAGGACAAGCAAATAATCATGTCGACGGTGGCTGGATCTAAAATTAATATTTGCAATCTAGGGCGTCCGAAAAATTACATCTCATAATTTTCTTTAAGACGTCACTCCGAAATATAAAATTTTGCCTCAAAGAAACCATTCGCTCTCCTGTGATAAAAAGCTTTTAAACTCCTGCACACACGGTGTAAAGCAAATATTAATTTGTCCAATTACGTGGGAATGTATTTCGACTATAAAATTAAATATGAATTTAGATTAACGTAATGCGACTTATTTTGTTCCAGAACTTATTGTTCTACTATGAGAACAAGGACAAAAAGGACAGGCCTCTGGGAATTATCTTTCTGGAAGGCTCCTACATAGAGAGGGTGATTTATGCGGACAACAGCTTACTTCCTCCCACTCCAGAGAAAGCTAAAGAAAAAGATAAGGAGAAGGACAAGGAGAAGCCGGAGAAGGTAGAGAAGGAGAAAGAATTCGTTGACCGAAATGTGAGTACACACTTTAGTTAGAGTAATTATTCCAGATCTCGTGCTGAGTAAACTGAATGAAAATTGAATCAAAATGTTATCTTTGCCACTGATACAATTTCAATGTTTCACTCTTCGAGATCGAATAACAAGATTTCCCTGACATTTATCCGAGTATAAATTCGCGCTGATGTGAAACATTTTTATAGAGGGAAACAAGGAAATAAACTCCCGGAAGAATACTGGTTTAGGAGTTTTACCGTTGCGGATCCGAACAAAAGACTAGGTATCGATACAAACTTTGTTGTTTAAAAGTATGGGCATAAATTCCTAAATAAAAGTGAAAAAAAAACCCAAAATAAACCACAGTTTGTTGCTAAAAATAGTTCAGCTAATATAATTAATGCGGCTATTTAATCGCCGGCATAGATGCTTGACATTCTTTCGTTATCCGAACGCCAGTGAGGATATGAAGCCGAGTGAACGAAGCGATTTTGGTTGCGTATTTTTTTAAATTTTTTGCTTCTAACGCTTATAACTCTTAAACTGTTAATTTAATGGGGCGTAAGTACAGAAACGAACCGTCTTTCCAAAAATGTGGTCGGTGTGGTGGTATGTGCTTTACCGTAACTCCGGGGCTATGTGGGGTATAGGGCTCCCCATGTGTAGAATTCCTCATATGTGTAGATGATAAGTTTTGAAGTCTAATCCCGTTCTAATTCTAAAAAAAAAGTTTAATAGGAAAATCTAGAAAAATTTAGCAGTTTTTTGCGATTTTTATGAAAACTATAGACTGGCCCAGTTTCGCTTGTATATACTTAACTAGAAGACGTGCAGAGACAAAAAAACAGCCTTTACTCTAGCTCTTATACCGGGCTAGTTTTTCTGTGGAACATTTTTTGTCAATTTGGGTGTACTTTTCTCAGATTCCACCCTGTAGAACTAACCTGAAATTATTCAGGGAGGTGGCACATACACCGGTCCTGGAACAGGCCAAAAATCAAGGTCCTATCTTTGAATTTGAAATTTTGACAAATTTTTAAACTTCGACTGGATTTCTATCTCAGGGGATACCTTGGAATGTTTTCTTTTCGGCACCAACGAACCACTTTTTCGCTGGGACGTCGCCAAATCTGCAGATTCTTGAAATTTTGGCAACATTTCCGTTAGTTCTGGCAATTGACGTTACCGTCTTCGGGCAAACTGTGTGCTGCGATCGCATTTTTTGACTCCGAAAATTTCTCATTTGACAGATCAAGCTTTAAACACTGAGAACAAGAAAAATAGACGGAAAAGCGTGGAAAAAAGTATGGCAGGTAAAAATTTGAACATTTCTAAGAAGACGACTGGCAAAATGTCCAGTCCTGGAAAACGTTTTCACAAAGACTGGTCGATTTGAAAATTTCGTGTCGGTATTCATGATGGCTGATGACGTCGAGGCCCGACCACGCGGTTTATAGTTTGTTCAATACATTTTAACAATCCACAACTCCTTCCCATAAGAAATACATTGTGCAATGCTTTTTAAATGAGAAAAAAAAGGTTGTATTTAGAGTACTCTTGATGGTACATGGTTCAAATTTCGATGGTAGGTACCTATGGGTAGTAGTAGCTGAGTAATGTTAATATTTAGTAAACTGTTTATGGTACATGGTTAAACTTTGGATGCTGGGTGCCCATGGAGGTACCATGAATGGTAATATAGCTGACGGTAGCTAGTTTATAGCTGTTTTATTGAACCGATGGTGATATCGAGTTGAAATCAAATGGTATGTTTTCCTTATGTAAAATTTGCTAAAAATGACATTTTTTAAAATCCAAGGTGGCCGCCTGGAAACATTTGGTTTTATGCCGATATCTCTGGAACGGTTTGAGCTAGAAAGCTGAAATTTGGTCTGTGGCTACCTTATGGGACGGACTAGAGGTCTCTAAGGAACAGAACCTTGCCGCGGATACCTAAGGTTCTATTTTAGAAACTTTCTTAATTTATTGACACTTTTTTTGCTACATTTTAGTTTTTCTTGTCAAAGAGCGCTGAAAGCGAATATATCCGACCTTTCGACTTTTCGCTTACTATACGCCATTATCGGGATATTCTCTTTTGTTACAATTATTGCTATATAAATGTGCAACGCCCAAATAATCAGTTGTTTTTTCTATTGGTGCTGATTATTCAGTTTTATCGCCTTTAGCTTTCTAGATTTTATTAATTAAATTTCTTATTGATAGGGGTATAGTGACATTTGCCATTTTATAGCAAAGCCATTTATGACAATAGAACAACAGTATCTCAGTTAAGTGTGAGTCGTCTCAAATACTGCTGAAAACGTTTATTACCATTTTGCTTAGTAACAGTCTCATAGGAAGTGAAAAACTGTGAAAATTATTTGATCGGACATTACGTCAACTAAATTAAAAACCTTGAAGGACAAATTAAGCAGATATTTTGTGGGCGTGAACGCTCTATTCACTGGTATAAATAGCATCGTTATATCATGTTTCGTTTTCGAATTATATAGATATAAGTATCAAAATGTCGATAAAAAGTGTAAACATTACGTTTTAGGTGCCATTTTGAAGGGGAAGGAAATTACTGAAAATTCCAAAATTGCATAGTTTGTACATATTTTTGTCCCTTGTATCATATGAGACTATTTTTGATAAAATCTATGACAATGAACTTCGGTCGAAAATTTGGACAACCCGCTTCTGAATTTTTTGAAATTTTTTTCATTTTCTTGTTTATTTTGGAAACGGTAAGGTTTTTCGATATGCAGGTTAATATTATGTATGAAGAGGTCATTAAGTACTATCAGATGAATGAATCAGAAAGAAGCTGCCTTTCACTATTTTCGAGAAAAAAAAAGTGCAAAATTTTTAGGTTTTATTTGGGCCACCCGTGCTCAGTTACGGTTCCAGGCAGACATTCGAAAATGGGTTCTGCGTGTAGCTCTATTCTTCCACTTCCTTAGCTCTTCTTCTAGATTTTTGAATTGATCTTCGTTCAAACGAGATATCAGGTGTCGAAAGCCCAATGCACGATTTTTGCCTCAAAATTTAGGTTTTTAGGCCGGTTTGAGAGCCCCATATGCTTAGCATACAAATATCGACTTTTCCTATATTTTACAATAATACAGTGTCGCGTGATGCAGACGGTTCATACCATTCAAAAACGTGGAGTCAGCATCAGCACTAGGCGAATCAAGGTCAAGAGCAGTGGCACGTTTGTTTACGTTATAGGAGCGTTTAGCTAATGACAATAAACTAGACTCAGCATGTAAGGAGTTCATGAACGAATACCTTAGCCTAGGTCATATGCAAAAGGTGCAGAATGCACACGACAAACCAGGGAAGTACTACAATCCTCATCAGCCTGTAGTTAGAGGAGCTAATACAACGACGAAGTTCCGGGTGGTATTCGACGCTTCATCTAAAACATCCCATGGAAAAAGTCTAAACAACATTAAGCATGTATGTCCCAAGCTACAAGAAGACCTCATCAATATCCTTTTGCTTTGGAGAAGTCACCTGATAGCATTAACTGCTGTCATAGAAAAGATATACAGACAAATTCGAATAAGTGAAGAAGACCAGGAGTATCACAGAATTTTATGGAGATTTTCTACTAGTGATCCCGTTCAAGAGTCCAAGGTTGCTACTGTAACGCACGGAATAAGAACAGCACCATATTTAGCAGTAAAGACCGTTCAAACATTGGCGGAAAACGAAAAAAACAACATTTCCATTGGCGTCAAAAATCACATTATCCGACTTCTATGTAGATGATTTGATGTCCGGTACTGATACAGAACCAGAAGCCATAGAAGTAGTTAGGCAGCTGGTCAAGATGTTCAAAGCCGGCGGCCTCATAGTACGAAAATGGTCCATCAACAGCAAGGTAGTTATGGACTCGATACCATTAGAACTCAGTGATCAAAGCAGAGTTGACATTCAAAGGAATGATACACGAAAGTCTCTAGGATTAATATGGGCACCATGCGATGACTCCATAAGATTCAGAGTAGCTCTTTCGGATACGAAGAAACTATCGAAAAGGTCTATTTTAGCAGACATTGCGAGATTGTTCGATCCATTAGGATGTTTGAGCCCAGTGGTGATAAAAGCCAAACTCATCCTGTAAGTACTTTCGTTAGAAAATCTCAGCTGGGATGATGAAGTTTCACACGATAAATCTATCAGGTGGAATCAATTTCACGGACAACTGAAATCCGTAGAAGAAATTGTCATTCCAAGTTGGACGCAGCAGTCAAAAGACAAGGCATTAGAACTACACGGGTTTAGCGACGCTTCGGAAAAAACATACGGTGCCGTATTATACGTTAAAACCACCAACCCTGATGGAACAGTCAACATCACCTTGTTGACTGCAAAATCAAAAGTAGCGCCCATCAAATCGAGAACTGCTCTACCAAAACTTGAGCTGTGTGCAGCAGTTCTCTTGGCAAAGCCACTTGCGAAAACCAAAAAGGCGCTGCGACTCAGCCAAGTGCAAACATACGCCTGGACAGATTCTATGATTGCATTAGCTTGGATTAAAGGAGCAGCAGAAGGTTGGAAAACATTTGTGGCCAACAGAGTGTCAGAAATCCAAAATCTGGTTCCTATAGAACATTGAAATCTTGAAAAAAACTGAAGAAAACTCACCTGATGTAATCCCACGAGGTATTGAACCCTCAAAAATACAAGATTTTGCTCTTTGGTTGCAAGGCCCGGTGTGGCTGGAAGAGAGTCGATATCCAGTCACTCATCAAACTCCAGAAACCAAAGAGGAGATGAAAGAAACATACCAAGTGACAATTGCACAGGAGGATCAACCCAAGGTTTATGAGAAATTCTCTTCTTAGCCACACTCAATCGAGTAGTGGCATTTTGCGATCCTTTCTACGAGAAATGTAAAAAAGTTGATGGCAATATCGGACCCCTTACAATCCAAGAAACTGAAAGTGCTCATGGAAGAGTGCTAAAACTAGAACAAACTGAGGCATTTCAGTTGGAAGTAATTGCACTAAAGGCAAATAAAACATTGGACAAACACAGCAAAAGTGCAACTTTCCATTCATTGACGAAAAGGGACTACTAAGAGTGGGAGGAAGACTAAAGCATTCACTCTTAAAATACACAGAAAAACATCCAGTTATATTACCAGGAAAATGGCATTTGACCCTCCTAATTACACGAGAGGCCCACAAAACGACACTACATGGTGGAAACCAGCAGACGCTAGCCAACATACGCAGAAAGTACTGGTTACTTAATACAAAAAAGGCAGTAAGAAACACAGTAAACCATTTTGTAAGACGCATCCGTTTCAAGGCTGAAACTGCTTAACACCGTATGGGTTATGGGACAATTACCACCACAAGCGTTATTCCAGCTGCAGCATTTCTACATACAGGAATTGACTACGCTGGGCCAATCCATGTCCGAACTACAAAAGGGCGGAGCAACAAGTCATATAAAGGTTACATAATAATCTTCGTTTGCCTAGCAACCAAAGCACTGCATCTAGAACTAGTAAGCGACATGCTAGCAGAAACATTTTTGGCCGCATTGAAGAGGTTTGTGTCCAGACGAGGAAGTTCTGCCCACCGTTGCAGCGATAACGGGACAACATTCGTCGGAGCAAACAACACAATCGAAACAGAAGTAATCACTCTTCTCAAAAAGACTAAAATTGAAGATGCTAGCACGTCAGCGGGCATTCATTAGCACTTTATTCCACCGTCAGCACCACATTTTAGCGGATTATGGGAAGCCGGAGTGAAATCGACGAAATATCAGTTAAGACGAGTATAGTCGTTTTCTAATAAAAGCACCTTAAAAAAACAATTGAAAAGTTACCAGAAAAGTTACTAGATCGGAGATCGGTGCGAAGCAAGCATAAGGTTCATAAGAACACTGTTTTAACCTCAAAATTTGTGTTTTGGTTAACATTTACCAATTTTGTTTAAATCCAGTTATTATTCTGCGTTCCTATTGTTCCTAATGTATGAAAAGTATAGTGAGCAAATAGTTGAGTAACTACCATTCAGAACTGCGTTTACAATTCACTGCATGATCCAAAACCTCATCAAGAAATGCTTGTTAGAAAAGGGGATAAACATAAGGCCAGAGTACCTTTTTTTATTTAAATCTGCTTCATCCTTGCAGGATCATGAGGAAAGATAAAATACTGCAAATAACATTACATTTTGAAAGAAATTTTATTCTGCCTGAGAAATTGAGTTGATAGGCTAGCTCTCAAGCTACCTCAAATTTTGGCTGGTTCAAATAATAGTTAATGACAAACAAGTAGGTAATAAAGAATAGAGTGGAACATAACATTCAAGGAAGGAATCATATTCTTAGCTAGACTATGAATGTTAAGCTAGTATGTATACGTGCAAAGGAAAGAACTGGAACTATGTGATTTGAAGACTTCCAAATCTACATAGTCTACAAGTCTACATATTCCATAATAGAATCACATTTGTGACTACCCCATACATTGGAGATTATGGCTGCTTGAGATCATTTTTTGGATCTAAAGTGAAGTGATATATCTCATTTGTTTTTTTTGAGGCAATTTAAGATTGCCTCAAAAACAAAGAAATACTTTTTCATGAACCAATTTTATCTCAAATCATATGGCTTGTGTAAAGCTCCATAGTAAGATCAGTTTTGGCTTTTTCTTTGATGTGTATAGAAGTAAAATAAAAGTGCAATTTTTGTTTACTATAAGTAAATACATTCTTAGGTAGGTAATTCCTGTTTATGTTTATATTTATATTAGGTTCAGTCAAATTTCGTGTTTAGTAAATAGTAAATAACAAGAGACTAAAACATTTTTGTCTCAATAAGAAATATAGACTTTTTTCTTGGGACAAAATGTTTCAATTATATCTCATAGGTACCTAATTTAACCAATGTGTCAATCTCACATAGGTGAGAGGTATAGGGTGTCTAACCCTATACATAAGAATCAGATAACTTCCGTTAGTTATTTTTGGTCTGAAAAGTAAGTACCTATGTACTTTCCTTGGCACCGGAAATGAAAATGCTGCACTTAGCAGTCACAATAACTTTTTATTTCATAGACATCAATGTAGGTATAGCTTGTTAATACAATATCACTATTATCTCGAATATTATGTACCCTATCTCTATGAAACACCTTCATATCAAGAAGTTCTATAAATAATAGTTTTTTTGACATAAATATTATACAAAATGAAAAGATCAGATTTATTACCACCTGTTCAAATGAAAAGTCACCACGTTGTCTATATAAATTCTTGACAGAAAGGAATGGAATACCTGAAAAGTTAAGAGAAAAGGATAAACTGTTTTGACGTTTTGCAGCCAATTTGATGACTACTTAGATTCCTATTAAACAAGCCCTTAAAATGTCATATATATGATCACTATAACAATACACTGAGGAGCTTTGTCAATGTTATGATAATAGGATATAGTTGATATACATAGGACCTTTTCTGAACAAATATTGCAATGGAATAGTTGAGAAGCCCATGGTACTTAGGTGGCCTGTAGACTCCAAGTGAGAATGAAATGGCTTAGCACATAAAACAGTAAATAAATGATTACTGCTCTGCTCAACAAAATGCAGTGGTAGGTAACTTACCCGGGTCTCTATGCCCTTGTATAGGTTGGGATGTATGGATAGGATAAGTGTGCATGTGATCTTGTATAGGATAAGTGTGCATATTATACTAGAATGTATGTGTGTGTCTGTGAGTGTGTTAAGAGGGGGGGGGGAGTTGCGTTGTGTTTGTATTGTGTCGCTTGTGAGAGTAAATGGGTGTGTCTGTGTTTTGGCATGGTCCCATTATGTCTTCTAAAGAGTCTTAAGATGGACCTATAAAACACAATAAAAAGAAAATTTAATTAAAAAACATATTTGGGTAATTGTCTCATCCAGGTTCTAGTTCACTGCTTCCTTCAACATATTATCATTTGTTAGATGCCTTCATTTGTAATTGTGTGTATGTGTATGATTCTCCATCTTTCAGCCTCAAAGTACTAGTTTTTGCATTGGTCTTTTTTTTTAACACAATTGCTTATGTGTCTGTCAAATTAAGGTCATATATTTGACTTGTCACACAGTTTTTTCAGGGCGGTGACTTATTCCTGCAAGTACCATGTCAGTAATAAGATTACCGGATTTGTCCATAAAAATTGCTTTGTTGTCTGCAAGGTGCTAGGATGTAAGCTGATGATGCTATGAATATAAAAGGTCTGTTTTACCATCAGTCAGAAACCAGTTTCCAATAATAATATGACAACATTAATTTGTTATTGGTTCAATTCACTTAAGAGACTAACCAACCAGAACCTGATTGTTACTGGAAAACTGTTTTGTGATTGATACAAGAACAGACCTACTGTTGAAATGAAAAAGTCTTCAAAAAATGTCTTATTTGTGAATACAAGATATTTTAATTCTGTTTTTGTCACTATCCTTTTCTTCAAATTTGATCTCCTGACTCCCACATCAGTTTTTTTCTATCTCTATTATAAGCTTCTCATTTACATCTTAAGGTCCTCCTTTAAAAGTGTCCATCTCAGTGTTCAATTTATACAGTGTCCCAAATTAGATGGTGATAAAAATCTAGGATCTTTAAAACCCTAACTTAATTTATCAAAGTTTGAAGGAACTAGGTGGACTTACTTATACTTCTTGCAAATTCGAAATCTTTAAATTTTTTATATTTATATTATATTCGATATTTATTATATTCGAATAACATTCGAAAAGGTTTACCTGTAAGTACCCTTTTAACTTTGATAAATGAAATATATGTACATGAAACTTAAGTTAATTGTTTGTTTAAAGATATAATACAGGCACATAATGGATATAAGGATTAGTTAAAATGTGGCAACACTGGGCAAATTATCTCCTTATATTCAAACAAAATAGTACTTGGTAGCTTTATCAAATAGTAAATTGTCAATTATCCAAATGAAATTTTGTTGGGGAAATAATTTAGTAACTTTTTTACTATTTGACTGTACCTGAGAGTTTTTAAGATCCCAATGGTCACATTGAAATTTGGGCCACCTTATAAAATTGTTGCAGATCATCTTTTCAATATATTCACTGTCTGTATCATCAACGACCATAAGAGTCATTTCTTCACAACGTGACTGGGAGTCTGAACAGTTGGATTCAGTTGTTTGAAAGTCAATATTATGCATTCCAGATCCACTTGCTGTACTTGCACTTTGTATTCCAGAACCACTTGCATCTTCTTCATCTTCATAATTACTCAGGTCAGTTGAAAGATCATCAGTGTCAGAAGAGTCAGTTTCATCAACGTCTATGATAAATGGAGGGACAGAATCAATGTCATCCACACCCATATATTTTCTCCAGTCCATTTTGATTTAATTCTCTGTGTGTTTGATGAAATTTTGCCACTTTTCCTTGGTGCACTGCTGGATTGCTGCATGCCAAATGCTTTTGACTTTATTAATTGAACTAATACTACAATCAAGTTGAGAAGGAACAAGTTTGTTGTAAAAGTTTTTGCAGTCAACCCAAGCCAATTCAATTGGATTATATTGACAGTTATAAGGTGGTAATCTCAATACTTCATGTCCTGCAGCCTTTAAAAGCTCATCTACTTTATATTTTATACAGTCAGGGCCTGCATGTGATGTTATTAAGTCCAAAAGTTGCTTCTTTGAGTAAGAATTTTCATATGGTATACCTCTGCTTTCTAACCACTGCTGTAAAACTCCTTTTTTGATGATACATTTGGAGGTTTATTGATTTTAACAGAGTTATAAGATGCATTGTCCATAACAACAACACATTTGGTATTCATTAATCCTAATTATATGTGGTTAACGTCCTTGTTGCCAATGAACAGGAACAGGTTCACGGGTATAGGACTGAATAAAACCAGCTCTCGTTGAAAAATTGCCGACTTTTCGATTGTATATTACAATCTTCTTCAGGGCTACAAATTTAAAAAAGAGATTGCACAGCAGGCCTACAGAATAAATGTAAAATTTGTTCTTAATAAATATAAATATAAACATATAAACAATTATTAACATAACGACAACATAACGTAACAATAGACGATCACTCGTATATGATTTTACTGACATTTTTTTAGGTTGAGAACATAGTTGGGTCAAAAGAGTTTAGTGCACCAGTACACATAATGGAGGAATTGGAATGGACCAAAATAGGCACCACTGCCGTCTTGAAATAATTGTAAGCGGCGTCTATTTTTTTTTTTTTTAATGGCCGCTATGTGCAACCCATTTTACCAAATTTAGTCATGAATGACTTAATCGAAGAGGTTACAAATAAACTCCCGTTCCCATTAGCATTTATTAAATTATATGTTGATGATACCATTTTGGCTTGCCCTAAACGCTCGATAGACCAATTATTGGCACATTTTAACGGGTTCCATCCTAAGCTTAAATTTACAATGGAAGTGGAGAAAAATAACACAATATCTTTTCTTGACCTGTTGATTGTTCGTAGCATTGACGGGTCTCTTAAAACTAATTGGTACATGAAACCTTCAGCTTGTGGCAGAGTGGTTAACTATCTGTCGTCACATCCTACATCTCAAAAAATTTCGATAATCAGAAACCTTTTTTACAAATCGTTAACATTGAGTAGCGTCGAGTTTCATAAATACAACGAAAACAAAGTAAAGTCAATCCTTTTAAATAATAACTACCCTCTCACTCTTATCAATAGAATTATAAATGAATATTAACACACACTAAAACAACAACAAACCCAACAAAAAGAAGCTAAACCACTATATTTCAAATTCCCCTATATTCAGGGATTATCAGAAAAAATTCAAAAACTGATCTCCAAAATCAATTCACTCTGCCAATTAGCTTTCTACAATACTAAAATAGTGGGTACCATATTCACCAAACTCAAGGACAAAACACCAATAGAACTTAATTCTAACCTTGTCTATAAGATTCCATGTGGAAATTGCAATGCGTGTTATGTGGGCCAAACTAGGCAGTATTTAAAGTCCAGACTATCCCAAGTATGATTGCAAAGAGTTTAACAAACACCGAAATGAAAAGACCGCGCTAGCTGTTCATCATTTCTCTACCAACCATGATTTCGATTTCAATAAAGTACTAATCCTTGATTTAGAACAGAATTTTTATAAAAGAAACATCAGTGAAATGATCCATATAACCTTGAACGAAACAATAAATTTTAGAACTGACACATCGGGCCTGGGTACCTACTACAACCACATGCTCAACATATTTAAAACAAGACAAAAATAACATAGACACAAAGCTACACCATATGCATTCTTAGCTGGCACCCAATTACTTCTAGCATTAAAATAAAAAAAAAAAAAAAAAAACAAGTATATAGATTCCTAAAATCTACATCGACTAAAAAAATGTAAAATGCTCAAGCCGACCGACATTTCTGGTCGAGCATTCTTTCAAGAAAGACGCCGCTTACAATTATTTCGAGACGGCAGTGCCTATTTTGGTCCATTCCAATTCCTCCATTATGTGTACTGGTGCATTAAACTCTATTGACACAACTATGTTCTCAACCTAAAAAAAGGTCAGTAAAATCATATACGAGTGATCGTCTATTGTTACGTTATGTTGTCGTTATGTTAATAATTGTTTAAATGTTTATATGTTTATATTTATATTTATTGAGAACAAATTTTACATTTATTCTGTAGGTCTGCTGCGCAATTTTTTTTTGATATGTGTAGCCCTGAAGAAGATTGTAATATACAATCGAAACGTCGGCAATTTTTCAACGAGAGCTGGTTTTATTCAGTCCTATACCCGTAAACCTGTTCCTGTTCATTAATCCTAATGCAGGAATCAATTTTTCTTTTACCCATTTTAAAAAAATGTCACCATTCATGGTCTTATGATAATCTCGATCATTAATGTTGGTGTCTAGAATTAAGTCGCATCCTGGTAAAAAGCCTTCATCGCATCCAGCATTTACAATGGTAAACCGTTTGCCTTCCTGTTTGAATTAGGAAGGAACCCCTTTAGGATTATTTTCCAAAACCCACTGTCGAACTGGGCTTCCATTTTGGTATATCCATGTTTCATCCAAAAAAACGAATTTAGTATCATTCTGTTTTAATAATTGATGGTACTTGTAACAAAATCTTATTCTCCCATGTACAATTTGTTCATGTTCTATTAGAATTTTTCTTCTATCAACTTTTTTGAATGAATATCCAATAGACTTTATTATTCTATAAAGACTGGTAGAACGGTGTGAAAAGTCCAGATATTCTTTGGCATATTCATAGATAACTTAGATGGTTAAATGTTCATTCTTCTTGATCTTAGAGAATATAAACCCATTCAATTCTTCTTTGAAAGCATAACTTGACCTCTGGATAATGGATTTTCGTCTTGTCTTGATAGTGTTTGTGAATGGTTCTGTTGTAAATAGTATACGGTGTCCCAAATAATGCTGCAACATTAAACTTTGTTTTTTTTTGTTTACCAATATAATTTTTTTGTAAGTTTTATTCCCTTATTATCAACACTGCCTTTATTTCTAATTTAGATACTATAGGGTGTCCCAAATATTGGCAAATATTACATTTTTAGGAACAATTAAACATAGAAAACTGAAATTTCAATTGTAGCTTCTCTTCATAATCACAAACACTGGGCCAAAAATAGGAACCTTGGTATGGGTAGTCGTGGCACTTTTTAATATATTTTTATGAATTCTAGCACGTTTTTTACCGTTCTTCAAAAGCTGTTAGGTATGCGAATATGAAATAAAGTATTTCAAACGTTTCGACATGTCAGCTACTTGTAGTTATCATCAGGTTTTTTGATCATAAATTTACGGTAGTTCGGGCTACATAAGATGAACTTTCTGATAAAATAAAAAAAAATTACGCGTGCAAATCTAAGTACACCATAAACAAACCAACTCAAGATTTCTGCTGATCAACTTGTTTAACAGAACTTTTATCGACTATATACATAATTTATAAACACAGAGCTTTCAGAAATTCGAATAGAGACGTTAAGATATACATGCATATACACCAATATGCATTTGCCAATCTAATCTTTCCCAATATGTCCCTGCAATCTCTTCTCTCTATACACACAGATCTTAAGCGTAATATTCGTCGAAAGCCCTTTTGTGGCCCATTATTTGACGAAATTAATTGCCAACGTTGTTCACTTTAGAGTTTCCCGTTTCAATTCATTTTGAGAGAAAGACTATTATTTGTCCGTAGACATAAGGATTCGTGGTTTGCTTTTAGAACCTCATCAATCGCTATAGTATTACATTTGTTGACGAATGGTTATAAGTCTTTGAAATGGGCATTTTTTCTTTTATTTTATTTATTTTTGTGGATGAGCGCTTTTTTCTTTTGAGGTGGGTGTTTTGAAGAGAGATGAGCTTTAAAATCCACCTCTCTTTGCTGAATGCGGATCTTGGTTAAATCTCTTGAAGTGGGCTTTGACGCATATAATAGTATTAAAATAAGTGCACACTTAAGAGCGGTACTTAGTAATAAGCTTGAGAGTTTGCGGGGTTTTCTGTTTTTCTTTAACGAAGAAAGTATGCCACGTATTTGTCTTGTTAGAAAAGGAGACAAAAAATTGATTTGTTAAGTGAACTGAATAATAAAAAAAAAAATACAACCTGAGATAACTAAGTGTAGAAGTGTCAACGTGCGAGTCTAAATGAGGGTTGTCAAGTTGCCTGGCAAATTAAGTAAATGCCCCTGCTCACAATGCTGCTGCTCAAAAAACCTGAATTTTGGAACACACTTAATCGACACAACTAGAGTAAAGTAGACCAAGGTAAGAAGGTCAGGTCAAAATTGCAGCAACTTGAAGATGTTTCACTCGTTATATGTATTTTGGTCAATAGACGGCAGTGCTGCCAGACCTACCGTTTTTGCGGTAGATCTACCGTTTTGAGAGTTCGTCTACCGTTCTACCGCAGAGAACTTAAAATCTACCGTAATTCGAACATTCGGAAATATTAGTGAAGAAAACAAAAAACAAATATTTGATAAGCTATTATCATATCATAACAGCGCTATGTATAAAATGTAAAAATCTTAACAATAATACTCGGAGTCTGAATAACACAGGTACAAATATATGTATACCCAGGTAGCACGATGATGTGGCAATGACGGCATATGTAACGTCGGAATGACCTAAAACATGACGTCATGTGACGTCAAAATGACGGGCCTAAGTCACAGCCCACTGACGTCACCTTACTGACGTGAAACCGTCGTCACCTTACTGACGTAAAACTGTCGTCAGCTTCGTGACGTGATAGTAATCTTTAGTTTACTGACGGCAAACTGACATCAGCTTGGCTACACAAAATCAAGTAACTCTGACGTCAGTGCTACGTCAAGTATTTTTTTTACTGTAAAAAAATCACAGTTGCATTCTAGAATTTTAACTTTGTTATTTTGATTGATACGGCAAAAATTTATGAACGAGTAAATTGACAAGATGGACGTCTGTAAACACATCCCAGGCGGAATAGTGACATTATATTGACGTAATTATTTGGTAAGCATTGGTTACTAAAACGTCTAAACAACGTCATAATGACGGGCGTAAGTCACAGACCGATGACCTCATTTTGCCACGTGTCATAACGTTACTTTGTGACGTCAAAATTACGTCACTTGGCGACGTGAGAATGACGTTAATTTACATTATTTTCTACAAACGGTTTCCCTTCTGAGGTGTATATTTTTGACTACGTCAAAGAGTTGAAAAGCTTTTAAAATCCAAATTTTCTACTAACTTTTTGATTTTCACTTGGTAACAAGAAATTATAAGCACTAAAAGTAACACAAAATTTAACGAAATTTACTTTAGCAACAAGAAATTTTAGTCTAAAAATAAGAGGAAATTTTTAATTTTTTCACAAAATGTTTAAATTTTGCTTGTTTTAGTCTCAAAGTAAAACAATTTTTTTTTTAACTTTGAATGTAGTAACAGGAAATTGTAGTCTAAACGTATCAGAAAAATTTAAAGAAATTACTTACTGATAAGAAATTTTGATCTGAAAGCAATATGAAATGTTTAAATTTTAACTTTAGTAATACGGAAATTTAGTCTAAAGCGTAACACATTTTTTTTTATGTTTGACTGGGAAATAAAAAATGTTTGTCTAACAGTAACACAAAATTCCGACATTAGTAACAGGAAATTTTAGTTTACACGTAACACAAAATTTTAAAAATTTTGATTGCAGTAACACGAAATTTTAGTCTAAACGAAATTTAAAAATTTCTACTTAGCAATGAGAAATTTTGATCTGAAAGTAACACAAAACCTTAAAATTTTGACTTGCATTGTTAGTCTAAACGTAACACGATTTTTTTAAAATTTTGATCTCCTAACATTTTTGTCTAAAAGTAGCAGAAAATTAAAAACTTTTGACCTCAGAAACAGGAAATTTTAGTCTAAACGTAACACAAATTTATTGAATTTTGACTTTAGGAACACGAAATCATACTCAGTAACAAGAGATTTTTATCCGAAAGTAACATCAAATTTTTATTTTTGACTATAGTAAAAGGAAAATTTATTTTAAAGCGTAACACAAAATTTAAAACTGTTTGCTTAGCAACGAGAAATTTTGTAAAAGTAGCTAAAACACAAAATTTTTAGTTAAAATCATAGGGGATTTATCAACGTAGAGGTCTTTATTTACATTTTTCAATATTGGCGTGATAAACAAACCCTCCATACAGTGTTGCCCGGATTACTTTGCTAGTAAATTGGCACATCTTTTTTTGAATGATATCTTGCGAATCTTTAAACCACGAGAGTACTATAATATCTATTGCTGTCCAAATAATTTTTGAATGGTGATTAATAGAACACTTATGACGATAAAAGAAAAAAAAATACATTTAAGATGGCCAACTGGTCACAATCGGCAACATTGCAGAATCCTGTGACACGTGGTTTATGTTAGTTTATGACAATTATTTCATAGATTTTTTTTTCTGGTTTCCTGGATGTTTCTGTGTTTTAATTTGTTTGTTAGCGATGGTGAGACAATGTTTTGTGTGTAAAACTTGGGATTATAAAAATAAATCTGGGAAATTATCTTTTCACCGGTAAGCTCATTTGTGTTTTGTGGTTATGTTGTTACTCGCCCTTGGCCTTTAGTCATTGGCGTCGTTTATATTGTTATTCTATTATTAATCTTTAATTTAAAAAAGCGCAATAAATTGTTATAGTAGGTATGTATCAAAAATCATTTAAATATAAAAATAATTGAATGTTTTGGTCTGCTTAAAAATGCAGACGCATGCTGCGTAAAAATCGTATACTGGTTTCCTTGAAGAATAACACGCCTATGTGTGCTTATGTCATCTGGAGATGTGTCCTTGGAGATTCAAATTGCGCCATATTGTTTTTAGCAATATTGGGCATTTTCGGCTTCCCCTCTACCCGAACAACCCGCAAGCCTCCAAGTATGCGGTTTGTATATCATGCCAAGTAAACAAATGCCAGTTTATGATTAACTCGCGGCGTCTATTTAATTACTGCATTGTCAATGGTTAAAATGTTAGTCTAAACATATAACAATTTTTTTTAATTTTGACTTGGCAACGAAAAATTTTTTTCTAACACTGTCGTTATTTGTCCCCATCCCGCTAATCCACCTACTACTTAGTTTATTGGGACGCCAAACACTCGTAGTATTTGTTCTAACAGTTACACGAAATAAAAAAAATTGACGTTAGTAATAGGAAGTTTTAATCTAAACGTAACACAACATTTTTTTAATTTTAAATTTAATATCCCGAAAATGTAGCCTAAAGGTAACGCAAATATAAAAAAACCGTTAGTAACAAGAAATTTTGTTCCGAAAGTAACAACAAATCTTTAAGTTTTGACTGTGCTAACAAGAAATTTTAGCTAAATGTAACACGAAATTTTGGTCTGGAAGTAACACAAAATCTTAAAATTTTAACTTGAAATTGTTAGTCTAAACGTAACACAAAATTGTTTAATTTTGACTTGGTAACAAGAAATTGTAACATGAAAAAAGTAACACAAAATTTACGAAATTTTACTTTAGTGACAGGAAATTTTAGTCTAAGCGTAACACAAATTTATTGAATTTTGACTGTAGGAACACGAAAGTGTAGTCTAAACGTAACACAAAGAAAAATATTTACTTAGTAACAAGAAATTTTTATCCGAAAGTAGCATTAAATTTTTAAGTTTGGACTTTAGTAAGACGAGAATTTATTTTAAATCGTAACACGAAATTTAAATTTTGACTTAATAAAATGAAATTTTGGTCTAAGAGTGAGTAACACAATTTTTTTTAAATCTGACTGTATCAACACGAAATTGTAGTCTAAACGTAACACAAACATAAAAAAACAGTTAGTAATAAGAAATTTTGTTCCGAAAGTAACATCAATCTTTAATTTTCGACTTTGAAAAGAGGAAATTTTAGCATAAATGTAACACGAAATTTTGGTCTGAAAGTAACACAAAATTTTAAAATTTTGACATGAAATTTTAGACTAGATATAACACAAAATTGTTAAATTTTGACTGAGAGTGAGTAACACAATTTTTTTTAAATCTGACTGTATCGACACGGAATTGTAGTCTAAACGTAACACAATCATAAAAAAACAGTTAGTGATAAGAAATTTTGTTCCGAAAGTAACATCAATCTTTAATTTTCGACTTTGAAAATAGGAAATTTTAGCATAAATGTAACACGAAATTTTGGTCTGAAAGTAACACAAAATTTAAAAATTTTGACCGGAAATTTTAGTCTAGATATAACACAAAATTGTTAAATTTTGACTTGGTAACAAGAAACTCGTCTAAAAGTAACACAAAATTTGACTTTAGTAACAAGAAACTTTGGTTCCAAGGTAACATCAAATCTTTAAGTTTCGACTTTGGTAACAGGAAATTTTGGCTAATGTAACACGAAATTTTGGCCTGGAAGTAACACAAAATCTAAAAATTTTAACTTTAAATGTTAGTCTAGACATAACACAAAATTGTTTAATTTTGACTTTGTAAGAAGAAGTTGTGGTCTAGAAGTAACAGAAAATTTGACTTTACTAACAGAAAATTTTAATCTAAACATTTCACGACAATTTAGTCTGGAAGTGAGACAAATTCTCAAAAGTTTGATTGAAAATGTTAGTATAATCGTAACACGAAATTATTTAATTTTGCCTCAGTAACAAAAATTTGTGGTCTAAAAGTAACACGAAATTTAAAAATTTTGAGATTTCTAACAGATAATTTTAGCCTAAATCTAACACAAAATTTTTAAATTTTGACTCTAGAAACATAAAATTATAAGCTGAATGTAACACAAAATTTAAAAAAATTTATTTAGAAACCAGAAATACTTCCATTACATTGATCTGAAAGTAACATCAAAGAAAAATATTTACTTAGTAACAAGAAATTTTTATCCGAAAGTAGCATTAAATTTTTAAGTTTTGACTTTAGTAAGACGAGAATTTATTTTAAATCGTAACACGAAATTTAAATTTTGACTTAATAAAATGAAATTTTGGTCTGAGAGTGAGTAACACAATTTTTTTTAAATCTGACTGTATCGACACGAAATTGTAGTCTAAGCGTAACACAAACATAAAAAAAAAAGGTAGTAATAACATATTTTGTTCCGAAAGTAACATCAATCTTTAATTTTCGACTTTGAAAAGAGGAAATTTTAGCATAAATGTAACACGAAACTTTGGTCTGAAAGTAACACAAAATTTTAAAATTTTGACATGAAATTTTAGTCTATATATAACACAAAATTGTTAAATTTTGACTTGGTAACAAGAAACTCGTCTAAAAGTAACAAAAAATTTGACTTTAGTAACAAGAAATTTTGGTTCCAAGGTAACATCAAATCTTTAAGTTTCGACTTTGGTAACAGGAAATTTTGGCTAATATAATACGAAATTTTGGTCTGGAAGTAACACAAAATCTAAAAATTTTAACTTTAAATGTCTAGACGTAACACAAAATTGTTTAATTTTGACTTTGTAAGAAGAAGTTGTGGTCTAGAAGTAACACAAAATTTGACTTTACTAACTGAAAATTTTAATCTAAACATTTCACGACAGTTTAGTCCGGAAGTGAGACAAATTCTCAAAAGTTTGACTTGAAATATTAGTATAATCGTAACACGAAATTATTTAATTTTGACTTAGTAACAAAAACTTGTGGTCTAAAAGTAACACAAAATTTAAAAATTTTGAAATTTCTAACAGATAATTTTAGCCTAAATCTAACAAAAATTTTTTAAATTTTGACTTTAGTAACATAAAAGTATAATCTGAACGTAACACAAAATTAAAAAATTTTTATTTATAAACCAGAAATACTTTACACCATTACATTGATCTGAAAGTAACATCAAATAAGTTTTGACTCTAGTAACGTGAAAAAATTGTCTAAAGCATAATACAAAATTTAAAACTTTTAAAACCGTAACACGAATTTTTTTAATTTTGGCTTGGTAACCAGAAATTTTGTTCTAAAAGTGACACAAAAGTTAAAAATTTTGATTTTGGTAACAGAAATTTTTAGTCCAAACTTTTTTGATCCAAAACTAACTGAAATTTTGAAGTGTTGAATTTAGTAATAAGAAAATTTTATCTAAAGCGTAACACAAAGTTTTTAAATTTTGAAGTAACAAGAAAAGCATACCTAAAAAATAACACGATATTTAAAAAAAAATTCTTTATGAAGCGGCTACACCCCGATTTAAAATATACAATAAAAATAATTTTATCAATAGTTTGCATATTTTAAATTATTTTTTTTTGCCAAAGAAGTTAAAAATTTTATTTTATGAAATTGTCATCTAATATTTTTTTTTGCATACCTATAAGTCAATTAAATATGTTAAGTGTATATGTATTAGTTACATTAAATATAAAAAAAAAAAATTCTACTAAATATAACGTTATTGTAACGTGACTATGAGTCGTCATTCTCACGTCGAAAAAACGACGTCACTTATATGTCATTTTTTCATTAGGTGACGTCGAATAACGAATGATCATCAAAACTTGACGTTATAATGACGTCACGTTTCCGCTTGGGATCGTAAAAATCAATCAAAGCGACCCCATAGAGGGCGACACAAAAAGGGGCAAATCGGCAAATCTCCATCACTTTGCCTTCCTCTCTAATATAAAATTATGAGAGAACCCCCCTTGCTTTATAAATGTTTTAATTGTTACTAGTAAGTCATTAATATTTTACAAATATGAACTAGATGACTTAATAATGACATCTTATTCACATCAGTTCTATGACGTGAGTTGATTACGTCTTTAATTCGTGTGACGTCATATGGGCGTCATTATGTACGCTCGTCTCAACTGACCAACGCGACCATAAACTAACGTTATTTTGAAGACAGGGTGCTACTAGGGTACATACCTATTACAATGATATTACCCATTCACTTATTTTTTGTCATCTAGGTAGTTACCTTTCAAACCTTCATTTTTTTATACCAATCTTCTTTTAGCACATGTTGATATAATATATTACTGTTTGTTATAACTTTATATGTCTGTGTCTTTTAGATTTTCAAATTGTGTTACACAAAACTCGAAAGTCAATAAAGCCATAGGATTTAGATTTCAATAAATTAGAAAGGAATACAACTATTGATATTAATTAAAAGCAAGTAAACCACTTCAGTTTTACCTCCCTATTAAGGTAATATAAAAAAAGTATTTATTAAATTAAGATAAAATAATTAAACACTAAAATGAAAACAAAATACTCATTTCGAGTTCGAAAAAAAGCAAAAGTTCAGTAAACTAAAGTAAATCAAATTAGAATTAAAAGGACGAATGGAAGAGAGAAACACTATTTGTGCAATATAATCGTGTTTATTTATTGCGAACTACGAAAAACTAATCTGCACACTTTCGATAATGCACAGATAACAGATACACACTTAATTCAGTACACGATGCTGCTTAATCGCAACGAACGAACACCAAACGATTACTTTATCGAACCCGTTGACCTACTAAATACTGATACAATTCGATCGATATTTTTTGCCCGGGAGACAGCGATGCTTCACCTACGAAATCTGAACTTGAATTATCTTTCGACCCGGTGAACGAATGCATTTATGCACTTTCGCCCGCTCCGTAGGGGACGTGGCAGCCAATCATATCGAACGATCCATACTATTAATCCACTACGACGCTGCACAGCCAATGGGGAAATCAGAAGTCGCATACCGACCTCGTTATCTAGGGTAATAAAACTGTGGTCTGAGCTATTTTTACATTTTATTACGATTGATTTTCTTTGCATTCAGCACGGCTTATTGCCGTTTTGTCTGCATAAAATATAGGATTTATTTGCATGTTTGTTCTTTGAAATTGTTCAAAAATGGGTTTATGATATCAACAAGACATAAAAATATGGAAAAGGTTATGGAGGAACATTAGAAACTAGAGATTAGCCAATTTTTAATTAGAATTCACAGTAGACAATGAGGCTAATCCTTAATAAAAAAACTATTAATGTTTTCTTATATAGGATAGGAGGATAGAGGCTATAGAACATTAAGAGCTACTTCACATTTCTGATGTTGTCTATACTGGCTCTCAAAAAATATGTCTATGTCGTCTTCTTTAAAGTGTAGAACTATAAAATACAATCGACGTTCCCGAAAGAAGAGAATTATCTTAACTTTATGTTCCAAGGAGACATTTTTTACAAATTAGAGCTAAAATTGGTTTTCACTGTTTCTTTTATTGGTTGCAAAAAAGTTTCCAACTATATGGGAACACCCAACCTGGAAGTATCATCGATAGATGACAAACGACATGCTTTTTGTTGCCGTTTATGAATTTTCGTGGTTGTGATATGTAAAGGTTAGATATTATCATGTCAAGTGGCAAAAATAATAGTCTTTCTTTGTGTATTTATATACAAATTTCCTGTTGTTTTGTTCTGAAATATATTATTATTTGTGGATTTTGGTCCTGCAGACAAGAAACGAAGGCAATTAGAAATTCGATGCCTAAGAGTAACAAGGTATTATTTTTAGTTTTTTACAAAACGAATTATTTGATGATCCTAAAGACTTTCTTTTTATTTTGTCTTGTTTTCTCAAACTTCACCTAAAATACCAGGCGACTTGCTACTTGCACTCTCCTAATTCCGGTGCAAAGGGCATAAGTACTCGGCTGGGTTTCGGTGTATGTACCCTTTTCACGTGACATGACTAAGACTGGCTTAGTTACGGAAATTGACTATTTTTTTCTTCTCCAGATAGGTTTGAAGTGGTCCTTGATAACACGATGACATAGACTTGGTTGACAGTTGATGTTGATTTTGAAATCTAAGTCAGAAAAGCGCTGTAGATGTTCATAAGGGCCAAGGCTGCAATTATCCTTAACTGATCAAATCTAAACAACTAAATGACTCGTTATGAATAAATGCAGCTTTTTGATGATGGTATACTGCAAAGAATTGGCAGCATTGGACGAACTCACTGCATATAGTTCCTGAATTTTTTGAGCAGTGATTGTGTATAAGGGTGCATTTCGACAAATATGAAGAATTTTTCAGGAAGTCGCAACCTGTTTCCATATACCATCTTCGCAGCTTCAGTTTCTTAGTCTACCTTAAAGATTATTTTGAGTCTCAGTATAATGGTAGGCAGAACACCCAGCAACTTATTATCAGTCTTGTGACATATAATTGCAACCTTTAAAGGGCCATGACAACGCTGTACCATACCATTCGAAGCTGGCTGATAAGCTACTGTCTTCTTTGAACCAATTAACTTAGTAAGAGCGTTAAAAAGTTGAAACACAAATTGTTATCTTCTGTCTGCAGTAATAGTGGCAGGAGCTCCAAAACTTAAAATCCAGTGATTGTAAAAGGTAGTAATCATAGAGTCATCGGTTACGTTCTTCTGGCCAACAAGAAATACAATCTGTCGTTCACATCGTCCAATCAAATCGATGCAGACATGAGCAAAACGGGAGTCTGGCATGTTAAAGTGTGCCACGGCATTACTAAGTTAAAGTCCTGGAAATAACTGGATTCCCATCTCTCTGGTCAAGTGGCGCAATTAGACAAATGCTTGACAAAGTGACACTTAGCAACGGCGACGCCTTTGTGCTTGCTTCAAATGATGGAGATGTTCTTCTTCTTTTGCTGATGCTATAAAAGGTCCAAAAAATGTTATAATGACAGCGTCTTAACGATCTCCAGGAGTTATTCAGAGGCTATTGGATATGTATAGTGATACTATTAAGTCTTCTGTAGTCTAAGCGTGGTCTTCAATCACCCTTCGTTCAATAGTTGATGTAATGTGTTTGCCCACGATCCTTTTTTAGGGCTACAAATATCTTCTTCTACCATCAATTCAAATTCCGTTTTAGCTATTTTAAGCTTCTCCAATGTTAATTTTCTGGATAGTTCTAGGTCAGGTGAGCCTTTGGTCTAAACTTGGTATTGAACATTTTATTTAGGAGTTACGCTGAAGGCTTTGTAATATCTACAAATTCCTGTAGAAAATTTTGAGGAAAGGTTTCTCTACTGTATACTGTATAAATGCTTGAAGTTTGCTTCTTCAATCCGATCGCCGAGCGGTGTTGTCAATAAGTCTTGTGTTTGAGGCTACTAGCACCCCAAGCTGTGCAAGAGTATTAACTCATTAGTTGAAATAAATCGCCACTTGAAAAGGTGTCAAATATAGAGTTAAATGGTTCAAAGCAAAAGCTCCGTACGTCTCTTTTGCCGCGTTGATTTCTTCTTGGAGAAAACTCTGAATCTGATATTTTTCTCATCGAATACAGCATAGGTGTTTCTTGTATTGTCGACTTGTTTTCTTCCCGTTGTTTGATCACAACAAGACATGATACCCACCTCGTTGAGAAGGATGTCGTGCCTTTCGGAGAGAGCGTGCTTTGCTACTGCTGACTTTTGTGTTTGGCCCAGCCTAAACCTCCTCTTGTGTTCCGTAATCCTCGTGTCGACACTGCGTTTTGTGGTGCCAATGTATACCAAGTCTCAGCTGCATGGAACTCGGTAATCTCCTGGTGTCAATAGGGGATCTCTGCTGTCTTTGGCCGATCTTAAGCTCTGCTGTATTATACAAGTGCCCTTCTCCTGGAGAAAGTCAAAGAATGCAGTTTTTCGACGAAATGAGTGGAGTCTTTTATAAAGCTGTCAGTATTTCCTATTTTAGGTTACAGCAGTTGTGTGAGGTGTTTCGCGATTTCGTAGGACGGGCTTCCGATGGTGCTCACGATGGGTTTCAGTGGCACATCCGGTTTGTGGATCTTTGGCAAACTGTATAGCCTTGTACGTTGGTGGCAAGGCTTCTGATTTTTTTTGCAGACTTTCCCTTAACTTTTGCTGTCTTGTTAGTAGCTCCGCTTGGTAGTTGGTGTCCCGATGAGCATTACCAAAACTCAATTCTAAGGCTACAATAATTGCTACTTTTGTTGCTGCTTCTTGAAAGATATATTTTGAGCTCTTTGACAGAATTGCTCAGGTTTCAACGTGAGGGAAGTAATTTGATTATGAAGGTGCATGATGAAGACTTTTGTGGTACTAATGTTTGACTTGCTTCTGTGGTAAACACCTAAATAGGGTGCTGTCCTAAATCCACTGTCTGCAATAATAAATGTTACCTTCTCTATTACAGTCTCTGGATCATCAACCAAAATCATTTTGATGACAGGCATTTGATGGAAAAGTTTCAAGTTCACAAGTCTTCATAAGAAGTGAAGAAGTTCGTTGTTGTTTTACACGTCTGTGTGAAGCAACAACGACTTGCTGTGTGAAGCAACAAATATGATAGAAAACTGATTAGTTCATTATCTAATGGAAGTAAAAATAGGTGCCAACACAAGGAGCAAGCTGAATTAAAACTCCACCAATTCGGCCCCTTTGAGGCAGAGGTATTGATTCATGATCATCGCCTGATTGAATCGAGGAGACAGTAAGATACAGTAACACTCTATGCACAGAGGATGGTGTTGCAGAACACTGTTTAGTTAATTAGTTAATTGCTCACTTTATGTCTAAAAAAGTAGCAGCATGGATCAGGTTGATTTGAAAATGGTTTTGACCCATCTGAGATAAAGGTACTGCCTCGTGAGCATCGCCCGATGGAACTGAATATGAAACTGTCAGTGGAGTCGAAGATGTCGTGGAAGAAAATACTTTGGATGTGAAACTACGTTATGCAGATAATGGTGTTGTTGAGACAGACGAATACCATGACAACCTGATAGAAATTGGAGATAGACCCAAGCCATTCCAAAAACCGTTAGGAAATTGCTCTGGGCAAATAAAGCAAGTTCCTTATTTCGTGCACGTAATGTGAAGGCAGTTGGGTGGTAGTCAGAAGTTTCCCCTTTAATTCACACTGTAGCTTAACTTTACTCGATTCCCCTAACGATGCTAAAATCCATCTTTTATGGCTTCATACTTAACAGTAGAATCTAAGTTAACTACTGAATGTTGATACCTAGTTTCCTCTTGGGATATGTTCGCAAAGGCGAAGGTCGCCTCTATCTACGTAATCCAAATGTCTGGTTCCTCCTTCTAAAACAATGGAATTTTTATGCTTCCTGTCGTCAGTATAACACTGCTTCAACCTTTTTTTCAAGCACATTAAAAATTGGGAAATTATCTACTGTAAATTGGACTTTGTCTCATTTCCTAAACAGGAATCTAATGCCTCTGAATCACATTTGTGTTTTGTCGCTTTGCTATCCAAATTAATGAAACTTTATTCAACATATTTGCCATTTTCTTCTGAGAAAAAGAAAACAAATCTAGGATTTGTTTTAGAAAAGATAATGAACCAAAAAGTAATGCAGAAAAACTTTTCTCAATCTGCTATTAAGGAAACTGATAGCCTTGGGAAAGAACAAAAATAGTCTCTCTCTCCCTAACAAAATACTCGCTCATTTGTGCAAGATAACTTACTTTTTCTTGTTTTTTTTTTTAATTAAGGCCCTCCTGACCGTCAAATACCTTAATATAATGGGGAAGTTAAAAACAAGTCCTTAATTATTTTATTTCCCTGCCCTTCGTCCCTCTTTGAACCAAAACGGTGTAATTAATTGAGGATGTTTTTCCACTTTTTATTATTTGCCCTGCAAAGCTTCTTTCTTTATTAAAGGGCTGTTTTCGTGTGCTTTCTTTTCATTCGTTGTTCCATCATTTAAACCCGAAATAAGCTTGAAGTCCAATATTTGCCGTTTACCCTTATTTTTTTTTCTGGTAAAGGAATTGTAGGAAAATGATCGAACACGAAAGCGGCTTAAGTTAATAAAGGTGGTAGATAATGTTGCATTACTTAATAAAGATTTTTAAAATTCTGGGGTCGTTATTGTTTTTTTGTTAAGTTTTATAAAAAGCATGTCCCATAAGTTTTGTCAAAAAAAAATAAAGAAGAAGTGGTCCCAAGTGTTACATCTCTCGATGAACTTTTGTACTAATCAGGCAATTCCTGGTAATGTCTTTCTTGCTGGCGAATATTGGTGGTTTTTCTAGTAGAATTGAATAGCATGGTTCCCTGGCATTCCCTGGAAAACACAATAAAAGCCTTAGAACATCGACTTATGATTTGGATAAAAATGTGTGATAAGTGATTCTTTAAGAAGTATTGCTAATAAAGTCCGTATGTGACTACTACTTATCTTGCAGTTTTACATACATAGAAAATAAAAAAACCTTCTATTCCTGAATTATTTTGTTAAGGGAGTACGAACAGAACACGCAAATCAATTAAGGGATTTCTGGGATTATTATTTTCTTCCTGTTTATCGGAAATGATACTTATGATATGTTTTTTTTGCTAATGACTTAAGTGGCAGGGCGTTTGAACATCCTTAATCGTATCGGTAAGCCGTGAGGATAAACTTGCTGACTTTGACGAACATTAAGCAGGAACAACTTTGAAGAATGTAATACAGAAGAAAGAAAAAACCAGCTTATACAGCACAACATACTTATGTACCAAGAAACGATAACCCTCCAAACTTAGCACAAGCGCCACCCATTGAGGATTTTTTCACACTAATGAGTCGAAAATTATGTGATGGAGGATGGACAGTCGGAAAGGGAAATCAACAGCGCCGTAGGATTTCCAGGAAAATCCGGGAAAATATTAAGGTTGCCCAGGACCTTATGAAAAGTGTTGCGCCCCGGAGAAAATCATGGATCTACTTATTTTGCAAAAAAATACTAAATGTTTGCTGTATTAAAAATACTGAATGATTTATTTCTTGACAAAACTTATGGGACTTATACGCTAAGATATGCAACACTTAAAAAAAAAATGGAAAGTGAAACCCTGTAAAGAATTTATAATATTTTTCAGTACGTACTCAGCGGAATTTCCTATTTATATTCCCCGACATAATATATCAAAATAAAAGTTAAATATTTCCTGAAAGTTGTTTAATAACAAATTTGTTTTCGAAATATTCAACCAAACAATTTACAACAAATGCAGGACTCGATATTTTTTTTATATACATATTTATATATAAAATATATATAAAATATCTGAGGGTAAACGTCGAAAATTGAATGTAATTACTTTAATAGGTTTTCTATTCAGGTTTAAAATCCATTTGGCATCAGCTTTTATACATAGTTTATGGCAGGATAAACAGCTTTCAGATAAAAGATGGAATAAAACAGTTTGTAAAGGTCCGGCTAAGAGTTATATAACCGTTGCGTCCTCAAAGTGAATCCGAAGTAAAATTATCGGGAATAGGATAAATAAAACATTTTCGCTGAGTGAGCAGCAACTGCTGACGTTTCGACGTTTATTGACGTCTTACTCAAGGCTGTTGTAATACAACTGACGTGGAAACATTGTCATTATTAAAAAGAACATGGTTGCCATATCTTGGCTATTACAATCAAAAAAAGTAACGCAGAAGATTAGTTCAGGTTAGTTCCGTATGGGTACCACATCACTAATATGAACTAGTGAGGTGACTGGGTACATAACAACTCGATGTCGCATTTTACCTCTCGGTGTACTCAGTATATCTCCAGCCCCCTTTCTAACCTGAACTAACCAGAACTACTGAGGCGACAGTACATAACATGTGGTTGTCCCATTTTACCTGTCAGTTAGTGGTTAACTTTCGCCGGTGCTTAACTAACCTTAACTGAAAACGACATCGATATGTTATGTACCCAGCCACTTCACTAGTTCAGGTTAGTTTAAGCTAGTTCACTAATCTGAACTAGTGAGGTAGCTAGCAACTCGATGTCGCATTTTACCTGTCGGTTCGAGTTTTCTATTGCCGGTGCTAATGGTGTCAACACTAGGGGGTGTTTATTTGAAAAGGTCATCTGATTGGCTGTGAAATGTCAAAAGAAAACGAAGAAAAAACAAAAGTCTAGGTACTTTGATTATGCCATCCTTTCCTGTCAAAAATTCATAGCTTTCTAGATGACGTTTTCAAATGAACAAGGGGTACATTTTAATAATGACAAAATTTCCACGTCAATGTACCTAGAGAAAAATGTCGATAAATTACTTAGTGGAAATTTTTGATTTGTTCTGTGTCCTATAATCATACTACGGATTCACTAGTTCCGGTTAGTTCAGGTTAGTGAAGTGGCAGATTGTTGGAAATAAGACAAATAAAAAACTTCAACTAAGTAAGCAGAAATTGCCGAGGCTTTGACGTTTAATGACATTTTTCTCAAGGGTGAACTACCAGTGCCGCGGAAATCTTGTTATTTTTAAAAAGTACAGTTAACGCCATCGGCACCAACAAAAGAAAACGCTAAACGATAGGTAAAATGCCACATCGAGTTGCTATGTACCCAGCTACCTTACTAATTCAGGTTAGTGAGGTGGCTGGGTACATAATTGGTACACAGACAGTTAAAATGTGACATCGAGTTGCTATGTACCCAGCTACATCACTAGTTTTGGTTAGTGAGGTGGCTGGGTACATAACATCCGGATGTCGTTATCAGTTAAGATCAGTTAAGGCCATCAGCACTGGCAACATGATTATCAAAAGAAAACGCTAACCGATAGGTAAAGTGCAACATCGAGTTGCTATGTACCCAGCTACCTCAATAATTCGGTTAGTGAGGTGGCTGGGTACATAATTGGTACACAGACAGGTAAAATGTGACATCGAGTTGCTATGTATCCAGCTACCTCACTAGTTTTGGTTAGTCAGGTGGCTGGGTACATAATTGGTGCACACACAGGTAAAATGTGACATCGAGTTGCTATGTACCCAGCTACATCACTAGTTTAGGTTAGTGAGGTGGCTGGGTATATAACATCTGATGTTGTTAACATTTAAGCTCAGTTAAGGCCATCAGTACCGGCAAAATTTAACCGGCAGTTAAAATACGAAAACTACTTGTTATTTACCCAGCCATCTCACTAACTTGAACTAACAGAACTAGTGGGCAGCTGGGTGATGTAATGACATTTTTCTCAAGGGTGTTCTACCACTGCCGCGAAAATCTTGTCGTTCTTAAAAAGTACAGTTAAGGCCATCAGCACCAGCAAAAGAAAATGCTAACCGACAGGTAAAATGCGACATCGAGTCACTATGTACCCTCGGCTACCTCACTAGTTCAGGTTAGTGAGGTAGCAAGGTACATAACATCTCAATGCCGTTATCAGTTAAGGTCAGTTAAGGCCAGCAGCACTGGCAAAAGTTAACCGTCAACCGACAGGTAAAATACGACAACAACTTATTATGTACACAGCCACCTCACTAACTTGAACTAACCAGAACTAGTGAGGCGGCTGGATAAATACCAAGTAGTTGTCGTATTTGAACGGTCGGTTAGCGATTAACTTTTGCCGGTGCTGAGGGCCTTAACTGATTGCCTTAACTGACCTTAAGTGATAACGACATTGAGATGTTATGTACCCAGCCATCTCACTAGTTCAGGTTTGTGAGGTGGCTAGGTACACAACAATTCGATGTCGCATTTTGCATGTCGGTGTACCCATTATGTACCCAGCCACCTCATTAACCTAAACTAGTGAGGTAGATGGGTACATAGAAAGTCTATGTAGCATTTTTGCTGTCAGTGTACCCATTACGTACCCAGCCACCTCACTACTCTGAACTAGTGAGGTAGCTGGGTACATAGCGACTCGATGTCGCATTTGACCGGTCGATTAGCGTTTTCTTTTGCTGGTGTTGATGGTCTTAACTGTACTTTTTAAAAATGACTTTTTATTTTTCCTATTCGTGATTAGAGAGATGGCTGGGTAATATAACAACTCGATGTCGCATTTCAACCTGTCGGTTATAGTTTTCTATTGCCGGTGCTAATAGTCTCAACTCTAGGTTTGTTCATTTGAACACGTCATCTGGTTTTTTGTAAAATGTCAAAAGAAAAAGATGAAAAAACAAAAGCATATTTACTTTGATTATGCCATCCTTTTCTGTCAAAGAATTCATAGCTTTCTAGATGACGTTTTCAAATGAACACGGGGTAATTTTTAATAACGACGTTTAATGACATTTTTCTCAATGGTGTTTTCTACTACTGACGTGGAAATCTTGTCATAATTAAAAAGTACGGTTAAGACCATCAGCACTGGGAAAAGGAAACTAGTGTATCTATTATGTACCCAGTCACCTCACTAACCTGAACTAGTAAGATGCTTGGGTACATAACAACTCGATGTCGCATTTTACCTGTTGGTGTACCTAGTATGTTCTCAGCCACCTCACTAACCTTAATTAACCTGAACTAGTGAGATGGCTGGGCACATTACAATTCGATGTCGCCATTTGCCTGTCGGTTAGCGTTTTCTTTGGCCGGTGCTGATGGTCTTAACTTTGTTGTTTTAATAATAACAAGATTTTCACGTCAGTGGTAAACCACCTTTGAGAAAAAATTTCATTAAACGTTGAAACGTTAGCAGTTTTCGCTTACTTAGTAGACATTTTGTATTTGTCCTAATTGCAATAATATTACTACGGATTTACTAGTTTAGGTTAGTGAGGTAGCTGAGTTTATTATTTATCGGTGTACACATTATGTATCACCTCACAAACCTAAACTAATCTGGATTAGTGAGGAGGCTGGGTATGTAACAACGCGATGTCACGTTTTACCTGTCGGTGTACCCATTATGTACCATCTCACTAACCTAAACTAATCTGGATTAGTGAGGTGGCTGGATGTGTAACAACGCGATGTCACGTTTTACCTGTCAGTGTACCCAGCTACCTCAGTGACCTGAACTAACCAGAACTAGTGAGGAGGTTGGGTACATAACAACTCGATGTCGCGTTTTACCTGTCGGTGTAACCATTATGTACCTCACTAACCTGTACTAAAGTCAACTAGTGAGGTGGCTATGTACATACTAACTCGTTGTCGCATTAGGTGAGATGCGACATCAAGTAATTTTTTCTTATTACTAGTTTTATCTAGCTCCTTGCCTCTATTTCCTACATATTAAACTAGCAAAAATATGTTTTTAACCCAGCCATTTTTCCTCTTCGTAATAAGCAGTATTCATTAAACAGCTTTCATATTATATATCAATAGTTTGGAGACTTCTTGGCGACGTGTTTTACGTATTTTTTGAGCGGAAAATAGGAGTCCTACGCTAAATATTTTAGTATAAACTTAATCTCATCTCAGACACCGCATAAATGAATAATGACGACATTCGCCTACTTAAATCCGTTTCGATGGGAGCTTTAGTTACAAAATGAAAAGATACCTAAATCATTAGAAAAAATAAGTAGTTGATTCTACGTGCAGTGGGAAGTACTTCAATGATATCCCGGCCAATTATCTGTACGTTATATTACTGGGAAAACTCTTCCTGTTGGAACAATAACACTGTGATCTTTATGCTATCTCACCCACTTAAAAGTCGTCATCCAGGGCAAAATCTGGAATAGGAGATAAATGATTTTCAATTTCTTTTAACTCTGATACGTTAACGTTTACGCCAGATGATCCTAAAATTTGCGTATATGACTTCTACGTGTTGTTCGCTACCCATAAAAGCCACTCCCCGGATAAAATTGCTTAACAATCCAGCAAGATCAAATTAAACTTTGCCGAACTGCCTTCGAGCGGTTTGCATAATTATGAGGATAACTTTACAAGCTTAGGTTACGTTATACGGTCATAAAATAAAACGAGGGTGGGATTATTTTTACGTTAACTGCCTGTTCTGACGTAATTTATTCAGGAAGCTTCATGACAATGATGAGGCGGGATAGGATGTTAAGGTCGTGACTCCACAAAGTAAAAAAATCGGTTTCTCTAAATTAATCTAAACAATATTTTGTTTCAGTTCTGTTTCCAAATTAGTTTTGGCCGAGAATTCGTCAGAAGGTTCGAGCTTTGCGGCATAGGAGAAACGGAAACTATCGTCTGGATGCAGGAGATCGAAAAAGCTAGGTAAGCAAACATTACAGCTCCGCACAGGGGATACGAAATAAATACTTAAAGTCCCAGGTGAGTTTTTAGATAGGAGATAGTAAATTCCACATATCCCTTTTCCAAACAAGCCTAGACGACTGCTCGTTGTGCTTGAGTGCACACCGATATTACAGGAGTTCCATAATTACCGTTATTCTGGATTAAACGGGATTAGGGGAGCCACTTAGAAGCCCCAAATACAAAAGCTTTAAATTAATAAATTATGCTCTAAGTACTTTCTATAACAGAAATGCGATTAACGCAAAGCTGTACTTAGAACTTTATCGCCAAAAGAGTTATCTTAGCTATTCGTTTTATATAAAATGGACGCGAGTTTTAATACGGTTGAATAACAACATCCCTGGGGACCTACTACTTAGAAAGATGGTCCTGTGCGAGAGCTTGAACTGCCGTAGATCTGGATTTAACCGAACAATAACTTTTCTGCAATTTATTGCAACAAAATGCAGGGATTTTGTGGGATTTTACGTGTTTTCAAGCGCTTAGTTGTTAAGTTAAGATTTCTTCTTCAGATTTCTGCAAAATTCGAAAACACTACTATACCTATAACATTAGTTTTGCAATATACCTATCGTTATTGAAAAGAGAATAGGTTCTACTTAAGAGAAAAGTAGGGAAAGACCATTGCTCACAGAATTTTTTCTCTGCGCAGGCGGCCTGCTTGTGCCTCACCTCTTTATTACGCAGGCCTCTTAAGCTCAATATGGCATTTTTAGTAGTTCTTTATTTAGATTTTGTTGTTTATTCGAACAATTCACTGACACCTGTCCTTACATTTTTATCATTTCGTGACGCCGAAGCACAATAGAAAAAAATACTCTCCATATGTGTTTAATGAAAACCCATGAGTGGACCCGAACTTACTCTTAGTGCAAAGGAATAAATCCTTCTATCCCAGGAAATTGGGGATAACAAAGCAATGGAAGAAAATATCATATTTCCCGGATTTGTTAATTGCTTTGCGAACGTAGACCGGAAATAATGATTACAGTTAAAGAGTGATTAATGAGTTTTCGTGTTTACATGTTTCCTAGTCCTTCTTAATAACCCTTAAAACAGATATAAATATAGAGGGGTGTATTCATGTTTTTGTTATATGTGTAAAGTAAAACGGCGGAGCGTAAATGAAATAATAACAGTAGTAGGGTTTGCAGGGTTTTTGAGATCGGGGTCGTATTCTGGAAGAATTTGAATTAAATTATCTTCGTAATACGAATCAGTTGTGTGGGTTAACTACGCTAAAGGTAGATGGGAAAAAGGCATAAATTAACAACTATCCATAACCATTTTATTTCCCATCTTCGTGGCGTATTCTGTGTCGCTTGATTGAATAACTCTGAATGATCACTCAATGTCCTTTGAATCTCTTAGGTTGGAACTGTATGTTTAGGTCTGGTTTTATGGGACGTCCTATACATGAAGGGCCAGAATAGAATGTCCATCGAAGATACTAGAAAATAGTATTGAGTATTAGTAGCTCGGGACAAGTTATTTGGTGACATTTGCATAATTTCACTCAGGAAATCTGTGTCTAGTTTTGAAGTTTGGAAAATGCTAAATCTATTCAAATTGATCTGTGTGTTGAGACAAGTGAGACAAGTTTGATATAGAAGCCCTCCATGAAATCGAGCCTCCTATAAATCTAGGAAGTAATGTGATCGAATAATTTGGCCTCTAATTCTAAGTTTTTTTAAGTTGTGATGATATCAATAGAGGTGGGTCTACTAAGATGTTCTTTTATTAGTGTGTTAACGAAAATACATCCCACATATGAAAAATTGCCCTACTGACAAATTAACTGTACTCTTTGACAAGTGGGTTCTAGGTATATTGAAGTTTATTGAGTTACTGAATTGCTGGTTCCTTTCAAAATAAGGAAGCTAAGAAAGAATATGGGAAATATCTCAGAAGACACTGCCAACAGAACTGAGAATCAAAATTAGCTATAATCATCCAGGAATTTCAAGGAAAAATTGCTAGAATAAATTGCTAACGGAATATTGCCTAGAATCTTTGAGGAATTAATATAGAGAACTTGCATTTAGTATTTAGTACCATGGAGTATTCCTCTGTACCTCGCAGGTTATCGGAACCAGAACGAAATGTAAAGAATAGGTGGTCACCAATTTGTCGATCACTAGTTTCGGGGTCTACCCCTCATCAGTAGAGCTTTGACTGGTCTCCAAATTGAAGACCGTGAGTTCGCAGTTTAAAGCCGAAAATCTACGGAAGAGCGGTGAGATGTTATACAGAGCAGGAGCAGGCGGTATCCACCACCTCTATTAGATTTAATACTGCATGGTAAATGGCTCTCAGTTCGAGAAGCAGCCTATATTGCTCTGTACCTCGCAGGTTATCGGAACCAGAACGAATTATAAAGAGTAGATGATCACTAATTTGTCGATCAACCCATCTGCATACTAGTTTCGGGGTCTACCCCTCATCAGTACAACTTTGGCTGGTCGACAAATTGGAGACCGTGAGTTCGCAGCTTAAAGCCAAAAATCTACGGACTCTACAGCATACTTTCAGTAAAGGCAAAGTTCAGAAAATCTCAAACATCTCAGAAAACACAGTAAATGTTTTCATGGTCTTCAGACTCAAAACTTGTAACCAATTTGAAGGATAAGTATGATGTTAAAAGGTGGTAGAGGATAATGAATTTTTAAATGAAGATTCTTGAACTTCAGGTGGTTGCCAGAAAGAAGCAACGTCTGAACTAGTTTAACTGAACAATGAACACAGCGTCTTTGCGTCGCTTTTTCCAATGCTGTTCCCTGAGCTTCTGAGCAAAGTCGAAGCACCTTCAGCTCAATATTGATATTTTTCTTCTTATCTTTTGAGCTTTATTATGGGTTTCGTGCACATGACGTCATTTTGCCAGAATTTTAGTAAATATAACCTCACTTTAATAATTAATTATAAAATGTTTGCAATAAAATTGGTCTTTTTGCCTTAATTTTAAAACCTACTACGGCGTTTTTGGGGGATCCAAACTTTAAATTTAGTTATGTTGATGCAGAAGCACACAAATACAATATATTTTTTGTTTTCAACCAATGTAGTCACGTGCCGCATGAAACCTATTATGAGCTTGCGTCGCCAAAGTCTGCCATTACTTTCTTCAATGTTTGACTTTGGGATTTGGTAGACACATTGCTTCTGTTTGTTAAGAATTCAGGCTTTCAGGCCGAATAATTTAGGCGTCTCCAGTAAACAGAGTTCGGTCATCGCTTGGGTCTGGCAGCCACTCATATGGCAGATGGATGCTGGTCGACTGCGACATACTATGACGGCGCACAGCGAAGCTGTGCGCCATCGTTGTGTGTGTGTAAGTCTCTGTTGGTTGTATTTGTTGTTTGTGGGTTTATGAGTTCGTTCTGTAATCTATGACGTGACCTCTCAGGACACCCTGTGCAACTGGAATTCAGATACAAGGGTGCAAAAGATCTCTTGTATGACAGTCGAAATGCTGGTTAGCACTGAAGGTATGACCTATGTTTTTTTTTTCGTTTTCTGGTCTACCACAAACTAAAGGTTTCTGTTGCAATCCATGATGAGAAGTTAAGGTTTTGTATTTATCACAATCCTAGAGTTTCAGACCCTAATCAAAATTAGACAGCATAGTCAAACATTTTTCATCTAGTTATTTCATAAAGAATATTTTAAACACCTCAGTTGAGACGATAACCACAGTATGAACACCAAACTCTAAAAAAAACAGACTACGTGAATCATATCTTCACGATCACGATCTAAAAAGCTTTCAGATGTAATCAGTGCTAAGCATAAAAACCGAATTGAAATAACTTAAATAAAAATCAAATTTAAGGTGGAGCAAGGGAGTTATTGACAGAGAAATGCAAGAAACCTCCAGTACTCAAGGGACAAAGAACTAAATGTTGTTTTTGAAGAACCAATACCAATAGCTTCAGATTCTGACGATGTTGCATGAAACAGCTTTGTTTTTGTTCTCGATTTGCAGAGAACACAGAAAAATTAAACTGTATCAAACCTTTTGACTCATCAACAGCTTGTACACCCTTTTGTCCGCCATTTATGGGTTTGCCTCCAACACATTTATAGCTCCTCGCCCATATTTTTGGTGGCCTTTCTGTATTGGTATGCCTTCTGGTTTTCCTTCTAGTGCCATTTGAATTGGTAGAGTTAGACGAAGAACGAGCCTTTTCATTCTACTCTTAACTTGCCTTCTCCTTTCCTTCTCTGTTCCCTTCTGTCGTCTTTCAAAAAAGAAAAACCCAATTAAGTCATAGTTTCTTTCATTTAATCCCTTTTGGTGGCTTCGCTTCTGAAAATCCCAAAGTCTTATTTCATTAGGAAAGAATAGGTTCAATCTTTAATTTTTCAAAGACGCAGGGAAAGCTGCTTCTCATATTTTGCTCTTAGAAGATCCTGAAAAACAAAGGTTCCCAACTGTGCTAATTGTTTTCGAGATATCCCACGAGCTAGAAAACAATTTTTAGAAAAATCCTCTGTTTTTTGACGAGGTGTTGCCTAGTTGAAGTAGAGTGAAGCCTATGTTAACCGACTTTCTTTTTCCTTCTTCTGTTTTCTAAAAACAGGGAAAAGAACGGAATATAAAACTGAATATAAAATTGAATCACTTTTGGTTGCTTTGTTTCTGAAGATCACAAATTCTAATTTTTTATGTTTTCTTTTTATTTCGTATTACATTAAGTGTGTAATTAATTTAAATTTTCCCTTAGTCATCGTTAAAACACCACTAAAACGCACATTCACTACTGACTTCGTGAACTGACTGACACTTTGACAGCACGCGCAAATTTCACAGGCCAATTAACAGTATTTTTAGCAGCTATGCAGGTTTGCAGTGTGTTGCCACGACTTTCAGGAAAATTTTGGGAACGGAATATTAAATTGTAGTTCTTATGTGTTGATGCCTTAAATGCCCCTGTGAAGTGACAGTGGTCCCTGGTCTTGTACTCGAGATAGGAAAATGGTCGCTCACCAGTAAAATAATTGATATTGTTTCAGTTGCTGTTGTTAATAACACTGCAGAGTTGGTTCATTTTGTGGTAGATGGTAGATTTTTGTGACTCCATTTGTTGTTATCCTTTTTATTGGTTTTTTAAGACTCATTAATGTATTAAACATTTTCCGGAGACTTCGATTTTTTGCGCAGATTCTTGGAGACGGATAATTGAATATTTTTTGTTTTCCTTATTTCGCTTACTATCTATGCTTTCAATGCTTTTTTAAGTTTAAGTTTGGACTAGCGTTCTTACCAAATGAGAATTTTAAATTTTAATAAAACCAGCCCAATTCATTGCTTACTTTTTGGACTCCTTTCCACTGAAACTTTAAGTCTTCCAAATACGAAAAAACCGAACAGTCATAGTTCCTTTCATTTAATCACTTTTAGTGGCCTCGTTTCTGAAAATCCCAAAGTCTCATTTCATTAGGAAGGAATCTTTTCAATCTTTAATTTTTCAAGGACGCAGTAAAAGCTGCTTCTCCTGTTTTGCTCTTAGAAGATCCAGAAAAACAAAGATTCCCAACAGGCTAATTGTTTTCGGGATATCCCACGAGCTAGAAAACAATTTTTAGAAAAATCCTCTGCTTTTTGACAAATATTTGCTTAGTTGAAGTAGAGTGAAGCTTATGTTAACCTACTGTCCTTTTCCTTATTCCTGTCTTCTAAAAACAGAGAAAAGAAAGGAATATAAAACTGACTGAAATACAGTTTCTTTCATTGAATCGCTTTTGGTGGCTCCGTTTCTGAATATTACAAATTCTCATTTTTTCACCTGCACATTTTTCTCCATTTTCTTGTTTGGCTGGTCTTGAATAGGCCTTGACATAGAACTTGAACCAATTTCGTTGCAAGTCGTCTTTGGATTCTGCGACTAGGGTAGTGTCGTCGGCTTAACACACCTTTTGTTTAATTGGTAAATTCTTTGTGATCTCATATTTATATATGATCAGATTCAAGTTTTAAATTGAACTGGACTCTAGAATGAACATATTTAAAAATTTCCAAGAAAAATGACCTGAGCTACATATTTTGGGTCAGTGTTAAAGATACAAAAGCCATCACCAGTGGATAAGTTTTTAGCTTTTAAGTATGAGATTAAGACCTCTCCAAGAAAAGGTGACAGGTAACTAAAAACTATATTCTCCTTTTCTAGATAGAATTTGTTGTCAACTTATAAGAAATCTTGCGGTTAACAATGGTTAAAATTGATAAAAATGGAAAGTGTACTACATGGCAAAAATCTACATTCTTAGAAAACTTGGAAACAATCATTTCCTTACTCTTATATCTCTATACTATACTTACTCTACTTATATCTTGGCATTTGACAAGTCACTTAACCTATAAGGTTAGTGTCACTTTGACAAGTTTTTCTTTTTAGTTAAAAAAAAGGAATAATATGCCATATATTTTCAGAAACTTTTAGGTCCTATTTATGAAAGTGCAACAAATGCAGTTCCTACTTAGGAAATATATCCTCAACTCTTTCAAGTTCATTCATCTCGTTAGCAAAACGAACGTGCAACAAGTCCACAAAGCAAGTCGTTTGTTCCTGTGCTTTTAGCCTCATTTCCTTCGTATTTCCTCTATTTGGATGGCATCTTGCTATAAACACAAAATCCAGTACACGTGTAAGTATGCAAAGGGAATGCCCGTATTTGAGAAATTTTATTTTTTTAATATAACCTGCTGCGGTTGTACATCAGGTTATAATGTAAATACGGCTGGCAAAGGGCTATTTTCGTAATAAACGAATTTTGTTTTGTCTTCATAATGTACTTCGGAACTTTTTCAAACGAGCCCCTCGGCCGTGTATCTAAGCGTTTGATAATGGCGTGTTTAACCAACCTTCCAACTTTTTCCAGATTTGTGATTCCCCTTGTAAAGCGCAAGCATATTTGCCTTGATGTCATTTGCCTCGGGTTAATATGGCCCGAATTCTCTCATATGTAAATCCCAATTGCATTTTGTAAAAAGCTGCTTTTTTGTTTTACAATCTCGAGAGAAAAAGTGGAAAAATATATAAAATGCGAAGCGAGCAAAATAGAGTGTTTTGTAAAGTAAAATTATATTAACTAGGTACTTTCAAATGGTAAATTTGCATTTTCTCTTTTCACGTGGTGCATTAAGCTTCAAGAACTTTAGTCTATGCGAAGGCTGAAAACGAGTTATTTTTCTTATTGTGCTGCTTTAGAAAGACTATGTTTTTTGACTCAAAAAATGAGTTTGGAACACCTCACCAGCTCTTCCAGGATACATACGCAACACATATTGCAAGAACCTGATCAATGAATGAATTAAATTATCGATGCTCTTGTCATCATAATAGAAAATTTATGTCATCATCGTGCCTCTTTATTATAGCTATGATTAGTTCCACACCTTCTTCGTTGCAATGTTCTCACCAAGTTAATTAATGCTTAAAACGCAATGAGACCATTTATCTGCTACTTTATTGATTTTGTTTTGTATGAAACCACTTTACCTATGGCTTAGGGTGGAATGAGTAAAACGTTTTTAACAGGGGGATGAAATTGAGGTTTCTGTGTCAATCGCAAGCAACTCACGTGCACCGAAATCAATAGATAATTTAACGGGAAATGACAGGGCCTCAGGTCTTTTTGGTCCAAACTAGCTCGGTGTGTATGTCCATGAGTGAGCTTTATCTGGATGTTAACAGAGACGAAGGAATAGTGTGACCGAAATATTGAAGGAACTGTTAACTTGTTTGTCAATTTTGGCTCTTTATTGGGCAAAAAAAGAGAACTCAGTGCAATAAAATTGCACGTATAGAGAAGTGCCCGTTCCAAATGCAGATCGCATTGAAAAGGTATTAGCGTTTATTTCAGCGGGACGGATTTAAATGGTAATTTGGAACTGGGGATTATTTGGTCCAATCGGGCGGATGCTCTGCCAATGATTGGCAATATGTCCAGCTAATTGTTTAAAAGCTTTTTACGAATCCATTTAAAGAAACATTTAACTTTTGGCAAATAGGTATTGATTTTGTGCGGATGGATTATAATGCGGCTGCTTTGTAACGAATTTACCTGTTCTTTCTTTAAGTTGCAATTTAAAGATCTTGCAGGTAGATTCGAAAAGAAGAGAAGAAATAATTTCCTTCTCCTTCTCCTTCTCTTTCAAGGAAATCGTATTTCCAGCAAAACAACTTATAAATACTTAGGACATATTCCTTTTAAACATAGTTCCAAGGCCCTTAATTATGGAATAGCTGGCAGGAAATTTCCAGAAGTGGCATTCTCATCTTGACAATTTAAGTTGCAGTCGTTGAGTGCGGCTCCGTAAAGAGGCCTGTGAAGTGACAGTGGTCTGTGACCTTGCGCTACGACTGACAAATCTTTGTTTACGAACTCTGATGGGTTTTAACATTATTAAAACCCTCTTTCGCCCTTTGTTTTGTGGATAAAATTATTGTCTCTTTTATGTGTGACACAGGTTTTCATTAGGAATTATTACATGAGGAGTGTAATTAAATTAAATTTTCCCTTAGTCACCACTACTAAGACTTGGGTAGCGCACATCCACTACTGACTTCGTGGCTCACATAGTCATCACTTTGAACAGCACGCGCAAGCTTAAAAATTGCGGTGTTTAGGATATGTAGAAATGAAATTGCAGTTCTTATGTGTTGATGCCTTAAATGCCCCTGCGAAGTGACAGTGATCCCTGGTCTTGTGCTCAAGATAGGAAAATGGCCGCTCACCAATAAAACAAATGATATTGTTTGAATTGGTTAATAACACTCCACAGTTGGTGATGGTAATAAATTTTTTGTTACCCCATTTGGTGTTATTTATGGTGTTATAGCTTTAGGTGACATTTTCCGTAGACTTCGCTTTTTTGCACAGATACTTGGAGAGGCATAAGGGAATGTTTGTTGTTTTTCTTATTTCGTGGGTGCTATCTATGCTTTCAATACTTTTTTAAATTTGGAAAAGGATTTCTTACCATATGAGAAGCTTAAACTTTAATAAAACCGGCTCAAGTCATTGTTTATATTTTGGACTCCTTTTCCCTGATACTTTAAGTCTTAGAAGAGTTGAAGCGGAGTTGAAAGAGAGTTGAAAGGGGAGAGTTCAAACCAAATTAATTGTAATAGTTAAGATTCATGCAGATTACTGTAAATTACAAAAACCGATTTTTAGCCGTCGGTACTATGAAAACGCTGTTTTCGACCTTTTAAACGACTGATGAACCATCATTTCGCAAGCTCTAATTGTGTCCATCCCCAGACTAGTTTCGCCGTTTACGGCTCGTCATTGAGGCTTTGACACAACCAGAGCTCGCGATTTTTGGATACTCAAAACACGTTTCATGGCAGTACCGAGAAAACGTTCCCGGTGGCGCCATCCGTGTTCGTTTGTTGAACTAACGAGATTACACCCGTCCAGTGTCAACGTCAATGCCCGGTCTAAGGAAAAATTATGCAGATTACTGTAAATTACAGAAATCCATTTTTAGCCTTCGGTACTATGAAAACGCTGTTTTCGACCTTTTAAACGACTGATGAACTCAGTTGGTAAGGTAATCATATTTTTTATATTTTTAAACTAATTCTTACCTAAATTTATGATTAGTTCAGATAGGTCGATGTTAAAGCTTAGGAATCTAAAGGTTTTCATGCCACGCTTTGATATTCAAAAGTTTGTGAAACATGTGAACACCAAACTATTAAGTCTCAGGAGAGTTGAAGAGGAAAATCAAATGAAAACTAATAGTTCACGTTTAGTTTCTAAGGATCATAGTCTCAATATGTTTAAAGTATTTTTTGACCTTAAACAATTTTTAACATAAATTTTTGATTATTTCTTTTAATGTTCAAGGGTTTGTGAATCAAATGAAAATCAATAGCTTATGTTTAATTTCTAAAGTACACAATTTTTAAGATCTAAAGGATTTTCTGATTCTCAACACTTTCTGAGGTAAACTTTTGATTAGTTCAGACTACGCGATATTAAAGACTAAGGGTCTGAATGTTTTAATGCGACTTTCTGCTATTCGACAGTTGAGTGAACCAAGCTTAAGCCAGTATTTTTTGACTTTAAAGAATTTTTTTCCTAAATCTTTATTTAAGGTAAAAAATTATGAAACTCAGAAGTCTGAAGGTTTTTATGCGACTTTCTAATATTCAAGAGTTTGTGAATCAGGTGAACACCAGTACCTTAGGTTCAGTTCTTAAAGGCCAAAATTCTCTATATGTCTAAAGTATTTTCTGATTCTGAATACTTTCTGTGATTAAATTTTGTTCAGACGACTGGGTATTAAAGACTCAGAGTCTGTTTGTGAACAGACTCTGATCACAGAATTTTTGAACCAAATGAACTCTGATAGTTCCTAAGGCTCATAGTCTCAACATTTTTCTTTCTTCTTAAATCAGAAAATGTCACATTTGCATTGAAACTCTAAGTCTTAGAAGAGTTGAAGAGATGAACCAAATGAATACTAATAGTTCAGGTTAGTTCAGGTTCAGTTCCTAAGGATTATAGTCTCAATATTTTTTGACGTAAATTTTTGATTAGTTTAAATTGGTCAATGTTAAAAACTCAGAAGTCTGAAGTTGTTCATGCGACTTTCTGATATTCAAGGGTTTGTGAATCAGGTGAACATCAATAGCTTAGGTTCAGTTCCTAAAGAGCAAAATTTTGTCTGAAATAGTTTCTGATTTTGAACACATTCTGAGGAAACTTTTGATTAGTTCAGACTATGCGATATTAAAGACGCAGAGTCTGAATGTTTTAATGCGGCTTTCTGCTACTCAATAGTTTATGAACCAAATTTAATCATATTCTCAATATTTTTCAAGTATACAAGTGCTGTTTGTGGCTTCATCGGACAGAAGAATAATCAATTATATTGAGAAAAAAATAGGCCTTCAGCCAGATTTGAACTAGCGACCTTCTGTATACCGGACAGATGCTCTGCAAACTGAGCTTTAAAGGCACGTCTAATTCGTTGGCATATCGGGATACCGTTTCTCCAACTTAAATTATTTTTATTGTTAGTAAGTAAAGTGGGAGTTATAAGGGAGAGGGAAACATTTTCCATTAGGAATTATTACATGAGGTGTGTAATTAAATTAAATTTTCCTTTAGTCACCACTAAGACTTGGGTAGCGCATATTCACTAGTGAATTGTGGGTCACATAGTCACCACTCTCAACAGCACGCGCAAATTTAACAGGCCAATTAACAGTATTTTTAGAGGTTTGCAGTGTGTTGCCACGACTTTCAGGAAAATTCTGGGAATGGAAAATTAAATTGCAGTTCTTATGTGTTGATGCCTTAAATGCCCCTGTGAAGTGACAGTGTTCCCTGTTTTAGTGCTCAAGATAGAAAAATGGCCGATCACCAATAAAACAATTGATATTATTTCAGTTTGCTTGGTTTGCTCATGGAAACATTTTTCCCTTTCCCTTCTAACTCTCACTTGGTCCAACACTGCCATGCACACGCTGGTGGATGTTGCCTACTTCTGCTCTGTACAACATCTCACCGGTACTCTGTACGTTTCCGGCTTCAAATTAGCCGAATAATGGGTAATCCATTTGTCGACCAGCCAAAGCTGTACTGATGATGGGGTAGACCTCGAAACTAGTATGCAGATGGGTTGATCGACAAGTTGGTGACTACCTACGCTCTTTTCATTTCGTTCTGGTTCCGATAACCAGCGAGGTACAGAGCAATATCGGCTGCTTCTCTAACCGAGAGCTGTCTGCCATGCAGTGTTGGATCTAAAATACGCTGGTGGATGTCGCCTGCTTCTGCTCTGTAAAACATCTCATCATGTGAATTGAATGTTTTCATGTGATTTTCTGCTATTCAACAGTTTGTGAACCAAACGAACACTGATATTTCCATTGAATGGGAAGCTTGCGCACACCGTTTATAGAAAACCAACACACACTGACCGATAACTCAATAACGGATCAAACCATCATCCCAGATAGAAGTGACGGGGGGAGTCATAAAGACTCTGTCTGTGAGAGCCAAAAAAATTTGTGAGACGGGTGATTGGGAACGGGAAATGAAGCGTCTGGAAAGAGCCTTTGGTTTGAATGGATATAGCAAGGACGAGTTCTATATGGCCGTTCGTTCAAGGAAAGTAGAGCTCCAGGAAGGAACAATTGGCGAAGATGAGGAAAAGCGAGGATGGACTAGTCTACCATACATCTACAAAATAGCAGACAGGATCGGCAGGCTACTGGAAAAGCACAATGTTACGACTGTCTTTAAACCCACTCGTACAATACAACCGAGCTTTAGATCGCCGGAAAACGCAGAGAACCCTTAATGGCACCCGGAGTTTACTGAGTTCTATGCCACAGCAGCATAGAACTCACTATGTATGAGTTAAATTAACTCATACAATTAAAATTGCGATTAGTAAAATTTGCAACCAAGTGATGTATTTAATGTATTGTGAAACGGAACAAAGACGATAGAAGGTAGTTTGACAAAAAGAACTAACAAAATTAGAGCTAATATAATTTCTTACTAATCCTTACTAAACTGCTAAATCAGGTACATCTTTCTCTGATGCACATTAATCATTCCTGTGTGTTCTTCTACACATTCACTGCCTTCATTTGCTTCATCTTTTTAAAACACATAAAATATTTGCTTTTTTTTCAGTGTTTTCTGTTACGTTCTCGCCAATGGAAATAACAACGTCAATTTTTACTATTCACCAACATTACTGACAGCACTTTTTAACAACAAAACTATTGCAAAATTGTTAAATAAACAGGTCGTTATTGCATGTGCACGATAGCATCAATTAAGATGTATTGTGGCTCGCTGCCGGTCTCCGGACTTTGTGCTATAACAATTTGATTGGTTGAATTGGATTTAGAGCCATTTCATAACTAACTATCTCGGATTTAGTGATGTTTGAACCTAAGGTCATATTTTGGTATATATTCTAAAGCTGATTTAGAGTGGTTTGCCAATATTTTTATGTGTTGAATTATTGGAGAATTCAGGAAAGAACATTATGGGATTTAATTGATTATTTTGATTCTAGTAGACTCAATTGTGTGTGTTGATGTGCTAAAAATCCCTGTCCTGTGACAATGGTCTTTACCTTTTTTTTCTCAATCTGTTCTCTTTAGTGGAGAAAAGAAGTAATTCTAATGAGTCTGGACAATTATTACAATTAATAATTACTTCAATATATAATTGTGTTTCGTCTAGCTTAAATATCTTATTCAAGATCGTGCTCTAATTACCAGAGACCGCTTCTGAGGTTTGTGGGCTGCATGAAGGAAATTGCGCAGGGACTCCGAACATTTCAGGAAATGCTTCTGGAATAACTGTGCCATTTAACGAGGAATCCGTGAGGAAAATTTCGAGCTTTTTCCACGAAAGCAAAACTGTTTTATACCTCAAAACTGTTTTATTTTTTGTTTTTGCTCACTGTAAAGCAACTCATTTGATTCATTAAATACATTCATTTACCCAGTCAGAAAACAAAAAATGAAATATAAATCTTTGTCTCTATATTTAGACCAAGGTCACGCCGTTATAATTTCTATATACTTTTTATTGGCAAATCATTTAACCGAATTTCGTTGCTCAGATAACCGAAATAACTCCGGAAGAAAGTTGGATCAAACTTTCTGTGGAAATTGAGAAATGACGCATCTAACAAGCATTTCCCATTATCGGTTCCCCCGCAATTGGGAACATCTGGCCATGTCCGGGGACCAAAAACATTTTAGGATTATCATGGTCACCTGTTATTTTCTATCCTGTCCGGATTAAATGGCAAACAACGGGCCGTTTGTACTTCCGCCGCTATTTCCCGGGCTATGCGGTCTCGTTGACTGTTTATTAAAGCATTGCTTTTAGTAATTCCCACTGAATTTCAGAGTGCGTTTTCTTTCCAGTTTTAGCAAGCAACATCTGGAAATGCAAAAAATCACCGCCAAACATTTGCACATTATCCAGGTCGTCGAAGCTGAACAAACTGCAAAATGGCAATTTTCATTACATTGCGAGGACCTGTATGCTGAAATGAAATTTTTAAGGGAAGAGGTACTTAATTAACCCCCAATTAATAAAGTGTCCGGCAAATGCTAGTTCTTGCATGTAAATTGATATTTCCAGCTTACGTCGCTCAAGAGACAACGACACGTCGAACGCTCCGTCAATAGCATGATCCACACGTGCATGAATGTAGAAGACACTTCTTGCCTATGTTGCATCTATGAAGATCTACAAGGCGATGAAGAAAAACTATCAAAACTGAGAAAAGTACAAAGTTTCTTCCGCGGTTGGTTATGCCGCAGAAAGTGGAAGCAAATCGTAGAGCAGTACATCAAAAGCCCCCATGCTGAGCGGCTCAGAAAGAGAAACAACGTGGTCTTCCAGCTGGTTGAAGCCGAGGAGGAGTACATTCAGCAAATGGAAGTGCTGATCACTTGCTTTCTGAGGCCTTTTAAAATGGCCGCTTCCTCAAAAACGCCACCATGCACCCATGATGACGTGAATTCTATTTTTCTAAATAGCGAAACTGTATTTTTTCTACATCAGATTTTTTTGAAAGGACTTACAGCTAGACTTGAAAGCTGGCCAACATTAGTTTTGGGTAAGCTATATTGTAGGTTACAAGTTACTCATCAGCCAACGTATAAAAATATTATATTGCAACTTTACGTTCTTTTGTGTACACAAAACAATGTTTTTGGCATCAGCAATAAGTCGGTAGTAAATTTCAGGAAACTATCAAATAGAGGTACGACATAAAACTCATATCGCTTAAGTAAAGCGACCATAAAGGACACATTTTATGTACCTGCGTTTAACCATAAAATGAAGAGGAACGTGACCCTTCAGTTTTTATCCGTAGTCTTGCACTCCTTTTCAGGAATTCGTAAAATCCCAGTCAAAGCAAAAAAATATAATTACACTATGAATTTAAATTCCGCATTAAATTTAACACGAGTTGTTGGTTCGAGAAATTGGACGCTGGATTATTTCGAATCCTGGCAAAGACAATAAAACAGGAATAGATTGAAATGAATAACAAATTGCTCGCGAATTACGTTTAAACTACCTCGATGACATTGCGGTGAAATAATTGACATTTCCAGGGGACTTGTTCTCAATGCTCTTGCCGATGCTAAATATTTATCAAGAATACGTGAGGAATCATCATTATTCATTGCAAATTCTCACCGAATGCAAACAGCATCAAGCGTTTGCAGCCACACTTAAGAGGCTGGAATCCAAGCCGATGTGTAATGGTAGGTCATTGGAGACGTTTCTCACTTATCCCATGCATCAGGTAAGTAAAGATTTCTTTAAAACAGCCCCCTTGGGGAAACACATCGTAAGTTTATTTGTGGTTAGATGCACACCCTTGACGCTTGCTTTGAAACGACTTAAAAATACTAGGATTTATACAATCTAAAGTGTTTTCCGGGCTTTGAAGCCGTGGTTCAATGGAATTTCTTCCTGACGTTTCGTCTACAGGTGCGGCAGACATTAACAAAGGCGATGGGTGCCTCCCGACGTTGACTGATTCGACTGTGGAAATTGTTTCTAAATGCAGAATGGAAGCGAGTTCTGTAGGAAGTGCACCAAAACTCCGCGCCACCATTACCCCCACCCCAGTTCCACCACTGCAGCACGATGGCGGGAGAATAAATACCACGGAGCTCACCACGGTCAAATAAGTCAACGTCGGATGGAAGGGGAGATCTCTTCGCCCATTGCCTCATCGTCTTTGATAGTGTCTGCCGCAGCTGAAGACAAAGCGTCACGAAAAAAATTCCATTGGACCACGGCTTCAAAGCCCCGAAAACAATGGGGCCGGCCGTAAAAGTTTTCACAATCTAACTGGGATTTATGTTTGTAGTATACAGGGGTTTCGTTTCTATGAGGATTCATCAGATGTGCTTAGTTTCTAATGGAAATAAATGTTGCGTTCATTGCTCTGTAGAGCTGTAAAGACTAAGGCGAAGTCTGCAATACATTATTATCCCTTATTTCTTATTCCTTTTATTATTTAATATAAAACCGATTTAGACATTTTTCGGATGATCGCACAAGCAGATCATTTTAATGACAACATTTTCCGATATATGGTTTGGAAAGATCACGATAATACTCTGAAAATAGTAACAAAAAATTATCAGATTGAGCAATTACGAATAAATTTGCAATTTTCTCCAATTCGGTAAAAAATATTGTAGATTGTTCAAATTAGCCACAAGGTACTGTAGGATAAAATCCAGTAACTGTAGAGGTAAAAAAGGTTAAATCTCTAATTACCTTCCAAAATGGCAAAGAGAAAGTTAAGCGAGGAAAAAGACTATGGACTAAAAATTGTAAATGACCCATTTCCTACCAATTTTTTTGCCGAAAGTTACTGTAGAAGAACTGATATGGCAATTATTGTAAAAAATTTAAAATTTCTTACGTAAGGAGTTAAAAAGAAGATTTTATTGAATGAGAACATTGGTCTTTAAGACGAAGGAAGAGCAAATGAAAACAGCAAGGTACAACATTAAGTTTTCTTGCGTCTTCAGAAATGTTTCAACATCTACAGTAACCGAGTCAAAGTAATAGTAAAGAGATGAGTGTAAACTAACCTGAACTAACAGTCGTATGCTAACGTGTGAATAATTCCATCTTTGATTGTTGATATGTGACCTAAACATATTTTCCTAAAATATGAAAGAGATTAAATTTCCAAAAAAAAACGAAAAACATTTGCAGTTGCAGAGAAAAGCCTTAATTACGTCAAAAAACAATTGATATTCTAGTTGCTGCAGAAACAAAAATAGGCATGAAGGGCATGAACAATTAAACTGAACCTATGATGCAAGAAAATAAATTATGATGACTGATGACTGATAATACATTATGATGTAGAAAGGTGAAGGGTAAAAAAATCTTAAAAGAGACGCAATAAGCGCAAATTCAACGGTACTGTAGAAGACTGTAAAAGCTGTGTTTGGAAAACTACTCGAGAAAAGTCTCATATTTTACTGTAACAGATATTAACTGGCTGTTAAATTATAAATTAATAAATTGCAGAAGGAGGAAACACTTACTGTACAGGCAGACATTAAATAGTGAAATGCAGGACATGGAAACGAACTATCCATGAATAATATACCAGAAGAGAACGTAGACAAAAATTGTAATGTGTAAATTATTACTGTAGATGAACAAAATTACTATAGATGTGCGAAAACATAAGAAATAAGTTAATTTCTAAAAGGATTGTAGATAAAAAGATCAACTTTTACACTATTCTGCGACTATTGCAGGAGATACCAAACTTTGTTGTAAAAGACGTGAAGCAGTAGATTAGTAAATGAAGCATATTGCGCATTTAGGCGATGGATGATGAAACGTACGTTCATTACTGTAGATAGGCATCCATTGCAGTAGAAAAGCAACTGATTTTATCAGTAAATGCAAAGTAAAAAAACATTGATGAGTAACATTGCTTAAAATGTTAAAGCTCCATTTGGAAAATTGCTCGAGAAAATTTTTACATTTTACTGTAGCAGATGTTAAATTATACATGCATATATTGCATAACTAAAAATCACTTACGGTAAGGCAGAAATTAAATACTGAAATGCAGGTGGAAACGAGCTATACATGTATAAAATACCTGAACAGAATGTAGAGAAAAATTATAACAATGTTGTTTAATGTAGATGAACAAAATTACTTTAGATGTGCGTGTTAAACATAAGACATAAATTAATTAATGAAAGAATTGTAGACTAAAAATCAACTTTTACACTATTCTGCAACTAGCACAGGAGAAACCAAATGTTTGCTGTAGAAGACATGAAGCAGTAGATTAGTAGTTGAGGCATAAAAAAATCTTTTTGACGTGACCGACTAACATTGCTGAAAATGTGAAAGGAAAATTGCTCAAGAAAAGCCTCATATTTTACTGTAGCAAATGTTAAATTATACATGAATAAAGTGCAGAACAAGGAAACACTTACTGGAGAGACAGAAATTAAATGCAGAAAATGGGAAAGTAACTATGCATGAATAAGATACCAGAATAGAATGTACAGAAAAATTATAACAATGTTTACTGTAGATGAAATAAATTAAGGTAGATGTGCGAGTTAAACATAGGACATAAAATAATTAATAAAAGAATTGTAGACAAGAAAATCAACTTTTACGCTATTCTGCAACTAGCTTGGGAGAAACCAGATGTTTCCTCTAGAAGACGTAAAGTAGTAGATTAGTAAATGAGGCATATTGCTTCTTAAGGCGATGGATGAGGTACACATGCATTATTGTAGATAGACATGCATTGAAGTAGAATAACAACTGGTTTTATCATTAAATGCAAAGTAAAAAACTTCGATATTGCCGACTATTGCTGAAAATGTTAAAGGTCTCTTTGGAAAGTTGCTCGAGAAAATTATCTAATTTAATTGTCTCGGATGCTAAGTTATACATTAACAAATTGCAGAATTAGAAAACACTTACTGTAGAGGCAGACATAAATCTGATCAGAATATGGAGCGAAATTGTAATAAAGTTTACTGAAGTTAAACCAAATTATTAATAACCATAAATTAATTAATGAAACGATTGTAGACAAAAAGATCAACTTTCATACTGTTCTGCAACTATCTCACGAGAAACCAATTGTTTGCTGTAGAGGACGTGAAACAATAGATGAGGCATATTGGCTCTTTAGGCGATGGATAATGAAACACACGTGCATAACGGTAGATAGACATACATTGCAGTAGAATAACAACTGATTTTATCAGTAAATCCAAGTCTCATATTTTGCAGTAGCAGAGGTTAAATTATACATGAATAAAGTGCAGAACAAGGAAACACTTACTGGAGAGGCAGAAATTAAATACTGAAATGCAGAAGATGGCAAAGTAACTATGCATGAAGAAGATACCTGAACAAATGTAGAGAAAAATTGTAACAATGTTTAATGTAGATGAAAAAAATTACTGTAGATATGCGTGTTAAACGTAAGACATAAATTAATTAATGAAACAATTGTAGACAAAATAATCAAGTTTAACACTATTCTGCAACTAGCTCAGAAGAGACCAAACGTTTGCTGTAGGAGACATGAAGCACTAGATTAGTAGTTGAGGCATAAAAAAATCTTTGATGTGTTCGACTAACATTGCTGAAAATGTGAAAAGAAAATTGCTCGAGAAAAGCCTCATATTTTACTATAGTAGATGTTAAATGATACATGAATAAATTGCAGAACAAGGAAACACTTACTGTAGAGACAGAAATTAAATGCTGAAATGCAGAAGATGGGAAAGTAACTATGCATGAATAAGATACCTGAACAGAAAAAGTATAACAATGTTTAGTGTAGATGAACAAAATTATTGTAGATGTTCGAGTTAAACACAAGACATAAATTAATTAATAAAAGAACTGTAGACAAAAAAAATCAACTTTTACAGTATTCTCCAATTAGCGCAGGAGAAACCAAAGGTTTGCTGTAGAAGACGTGAAGCAGTAGATTAGTAGATGAGGCACCAACAAACTTTGATGTGACCGACTAACATTGGTGAAATTGTGAAAGCTCTGTTTGAAAATTGCTCGAGAAGAGTCTCATATTTTAGTGTAGCATAAGTTAGATTATATATAAATAAATTGCAGAACTAGGAAATACTTAACGTAGATGCAGAAATTAAATACTGAAGTACAGAAGATGGAAGCGAACTGTACATGAATAAAATACCAGAACAGAATATGGAGAAAAATTGTGACAATGTTTAATTTAGGTGAACAAAATTACTGTAGATGAGCGAGTTAAACATTACACATATACTGTAGACAAACAAAATTACTGTAGATGTGCGAGTTATACATAAGGCATAAATTAATTAATGAATGATTGTAGACACAACGAACAGCTTTCATACTATTCTGCAACTATCTCAGGTGAAACCAAATGTTTGCTGTAGAGGACGTGAAACAATAGAAGAGGCATATTGCTTCTTTAGGCGATGGATGATGAAACACACGTGCATTACTGTAGATAGACATACATTACAGTAGAATAATAACTGGTTTTTATCAGTAAATGCAAAGTAAAAAACCTCGATGTTATTGACTAACATTGCTGAAAATGTGAATGGAAAATTGCTCGCGAAAAGCCTCATACTTTACTGCAGCAGATGTTAAGTTATACATGAATAATTTGCAGAAAAAGTAAACACTTACTGTAGTGTTTCCTAGTTCAGTAGATTAAATACTGAAATGCAGAAGAGGGGAAAGTAACTATGCATGAATAAGATACCTGAACAGAATGTAAAGTAAAATTATAACAATGTTTACTGTAGATGAACAAAATTACTGTAGATGTGCTAGTTAAACATAAGACATAAATTAATTAATAAAAGAATTGTTTGCAAAAAAATCAACTTTTACACTATTCTGGAATTAGCTCCGGAGAAACCAAACGATTACTGTAGAAGACGTGAAGCACTAGATTAGTTGATGAAGCATAAACAAACTTTGATGTGACCGACTAGCATTGCTGAAAATATGAAAGCTCTGTTTGAAAATTGCTCGAGAAAATTCTCATATTTTACTGTAGCATAAGTTAAATTATACATAAATAAATTGCAGAACTAGGAAACACTTAATGTAGAGGCAGAAATTAAATACTGAAATACAGACGATGGAAACAAACTATACTTAGTATTAATATAAATTAATAAAATACCTAAACAGAATATAGAGAAAAATTGTAACAATGTTTACTGTGGGTGAAGAAAATTACTGTAGATGAGCGAGCAAAACATGACATATAAACTGTAGGTGAAAAACATTACTCTAGATGTGCGAGTTATACATGGGGCATAAATTAATTAATGAAAGGATTGTAGACAAAAAGATCAACTTTTATATTATTCTGCAACTATTTCAAGAGAAACCAAATATTTGCCGTAGAAGACGTGAAACAATAGATGAGGCAAATTGCTTCTTTAGGCCAGGAATGATGAAACACACGTGCATTACTGTAGATAGACATGCATTACAGTAGTATAACAATTGGTTTTATCAGTAAATGCAAAGTAAAAAACTTTGATGTTACTGACTAACATTGCTGAAAATGTGAAAGGAAAATTGCTCGAGAAAATTTTCATATTTTACTGTAGCTGATATTAAATTATACATGAATAAATTTCAGAACTAGGAAACACTTACTGTAGTGTTTCCTAGTTCAGTAGATTAAATACTGAAATTGTGCTCTAGAGGATAAAATCAGCTTTCACATCACTCCCCAACTATATCAGAGGAAACTATACTTGTGCTTTAGAGGAAGTGATTCATTAAATAATTCCTAATGCAACAAATATGAAATACTGTAGACATACGTCTAGGTAAAGTGTGTCAAAAAACAGTGAATCTAATTTAACTTTCTGGTTACCTTCGCGTAGATTCATTATAGTGTATACAACAATACGAAATTAAATATCTCTTCCACAAGTTAAAAAGTTTTCCGTCAGTTTCAAATCATCATTTCGAGCAAAAAAAACTCCGTTGTCGCTAAGGCGTTGGATAAATCTATTATTGATGCTTGAAAAAATCACTTTGAAAGTTAATAATTCGACTTGGGATAGCTTCAGGCTTTCAAGCGTAATATTGACGTCCACAAGACGTCTCCAAAAAATTTTTTGAGTGGAGTTTTATGGATTGTTTCCCCATTTAATCATATCGTTCATGGAAACGTACATTATCCCTTACTTTTTTTCGACAAACCTAATGCGTGTGAGCACTCATGTGTATTTTACCTTTTCGACAATAAATTCAGGCTGAAGAGGACTCACTGATGTAAATATTTTCTTTATGAAAACATAAAAAAGAACCTTGAAAAAAGACATTTTCAAATTTCGCCTCTGAATAACGTATTCCTGATAATAGGCCGGAAATTTAGTTTTATTGGTTTTTTTACAAGGAATAAATTTCCTTTCGCTTCTCTCCGATACTCTCTTAAAAGCGTTTCCTTCTTGGGGTTTATTAATTTTTTTATTGCCTGACAACCTCTAAAGGGAGAACCTGTGTGACTCCTCGTCTCCGCATTCCAGTCCACTCGTCTTTTTTACCTGCTACTTAACACTAAGGGCACAGTATAGGGAATATATAAAAGTATATATTCTGTATACGGTGCTAAGGATTCTCTGCATCTACCACCTGTAAGCATGACATTAACCTGACATACAGTTATAAGGCGAGCAGTATAGCTGGTGATAACGGGTAATTGGCTATAAATACTAATTAGCAAACAGCAGTAATTCCATTATTTGCTGCAATTACGTTGAACCTTCTTGTAGGTCCCGAGATACATAATAACACTTCACGAATTGCTGGCCCATACCCCGTTTGAACACGTCGAAAGGAAAAGTCTAGAAGCGGCTCAGGTGCAACTTGAGAACTTGTCCAAGCAAATGCATGACGAGGTAGATAGATATCTGATGGACAGAAAATCAGTTTAAATTTTTTCTTATTAATATTTTTAAGGTGTCAGAAACTGAAAATCTGCGCAAGAACTTAGCAGTTGAAAGGATGATTGTTGAAGGCTGCGATATATTATTAGACGTGAAACAGGTTTTCGTCAGGCAAGGCACTTTAATACAAATCCCCACCGAAAAGCAAAAAGAAAGGGTCACATTTAAAGGCTTTAAAACCACAAGTAGAGCTGATAAAGAAGTGGTTAGGCAGTGTTTTCTCTTCAGCTATCATTTAATCGTTACAATGAGGTGAGCTGTGGTAAGTGTGAGGATTTAATAAAAACATTTTCAATTTTTACAGAGGCGGTGATGGTAACTTACATTTAGTACCAGTGATTGGGAAAATACCAATGAGCGATGCCATATTGATTGAGGAACCCACCGAAGAAATTTGCATAGGTTCGATAGTTTTTACTAAAATTTCTTACAAACCTCTACCTGCTCTTGTTGTTATTTTTAGATCGACCCTTTGGATCAACGTCTTCAGTCACCACCGAGCTGAACACTTCGTATCAAGGACGCGACTTTAAACTTGTTATAGACAACAAGCATCTGGAAACTCCGGTAAGTTCTATTTATATTGCTGAGAAGATAAGTGGAATGTAGTAAGTAATAACTTCTCTATCCGATAGAGAGGAGATTTATAAAAATACCTTATGGGGATCCTTCTGGGACTTTCTAAAATAAGAGGATTACTGGAGCATTTTGAAACGGGTTTTGAAACAAAATTGCCGATATTATATTAATAGAGGACTTGGGGTATCTTTTTTTATGGGATTAGTGTTAAAAGCAATTTATTTCCGGGAGTTGGGTTTATTAAAAAGTTTTTAAGTGCAGTCAAATCCTTTTATAACTTGTCTAGGGCAATTGTTGTCAGTTTGATGGCACTTAAAGAGTTCTAAATCTCCGTTAACAAGAAAAGTGAAGCAAATTTGTGTAGCAAACTATAGCCTCCATCTGAAAGAAAATCTGAGGAAATGTTGAAAAATTCTAGATTTGATTAAAAAATTAAATGAAACGAATTTGTCTGGCAACCCACCAGATTTATTTGGGAGTAATAACGGAAATTTAAAATTTTTTAAAAGAAGAGAACTGCAGGAATTTTGTTTCTATTGCGTTAAAGAAGTAAATTGTTGAGATCTTCTCAAATAAACTGTGAAATTCTTCAGGAGCAAATAGAACCAAAATGATCTGCAGGATACAACTAAGTATTCATCAAAAAGAAAATATAACTTTAACCTTAAAACTTGTGCAATAATATAATAAGCGTGATGCGAAAAAATAAATAAATGCAAAATAACAGTTTGCAGCCTTGTATGAAATTGAAAATACCTATTGCAATTAAATATACAGAAACAAATAAATCCATTTTTGGTCTTCAGTAATAAGAAACGAACGAGATTGACACTAAAATGACATTCAAAACATCTGAAAATTTAAGAAAATTTGAAGAACACTAAATCTCAGATGCTAAGAAAATTTTACCAAATTTGAGCATAAAAGTGAGAAATTTCTCGAAGAGAAATGGCGAGACGAAGAAACAGCGGAAAGTTCCAGATTTTTTGCAAGAAGAACTTAGAGCAAATTAATTTGTAATTTTTCATTGGAAGAAAATGGAAACAAATTTATTGGCACACTGTGGGATTTATCTGAACGTGGGAACAAGAAAATGCAGAATATTTAAAACTCAAGCTTGTTTAGCAAGGTACAAAGGAAAAAAATTATTTCAAAACCTTCGTTGAGAAGAAGTTTTCTCAAATAATCTGTGAAATGTATCTGAAAAGAGCAGGAACAAATTGCTACAAAGCAGTTTAATTTCATTAAAAACGAAATTGAAAATACCTTTTGCAATGAAATGTACAGAAAGAAATAAATTGAAGAAAAATAATTTTAGGTCTTCAGTAATAAGAAATGAAGGAGATCAACATCAAAATGACCTTCAAAACATTTGAAAATTTAAGCAGATTTGTAGCACTCTAAATCCCAGCTAGTAAGAAAATTTTACCAAATTTGAGCATAAAATGTGAAATTTCTCGAAGAGAAATGGCGAGACGAAGAAACAGCGGAAAGTTCCAGATTTTTTGCAAGAAGAACTTAGAGAAAATTAATTTGTAATTCTGCATTGGAAAGAATTGTAAGAAAATGGAAACAAATTTATGTGACACACTGTGGGATTTATCTGAACGTGGGAACAAGAAAATGCAGATTATTTAAAACTGAAGCTTGTTTAGCAAGGTAAAAAGGAGAAAGTTTACTTCAAAACCTTTGTTGAGAAGAAGTTTTCTCAAATAATCTGTGAAATTTACCTGAAAAGAGCAGGAACAAATTGCTACAAAGCAGTTTAATTACATTAAAGAGGAAATTGAAGATGCCTTTTGCAATAAAATGTACAGAAAAAAATAAATTCAAACAAATAATTTTAGGTCTTTATTCTAAATTATTTTAGGTCACTATTAAGAAATGAAGGATTTGTCACAAGTCACAGAGTGGCACAAATGTGTTGAAGATCAAAATGATCTTCAAAACATTTGAAAATTTAAGAAGATTTGAAGAATTCTAAATCTCAGCTACTAAGAAAATTTTACCAAATTTGAACATAAAAATGTGAAATTTCTCGAAGAGAAATGGCGAGACGAAGAAACAGCGGAAAGTTCCAGATTTTTTGCAAAAAGAACTAGAAATTAATTTGTGACTTTTCATGAAAGTAGTAAATTGGAAGAGAAATGGAAGAAAATAGAAACAAATTTATGCGGCAAACTATAGGATTTATCTGAAAGTAGAAAACAAAAAAATTCAAGCTTGTTTAGTAAGGAAAAAGAGATAAAAATAACTTCAAAACCTTCATTGAGAAATTTTTTTTCGAATAATCTGTGAAATTTATCTGAAAAAAAACAGGAACAAATTGCTAAAAACCAGTTAACTTCATTAAAGAGGAAATTAAAGAAACCTTTTGCAATAAATGTATAGAAACGAATAAATCCAAAAAAATAATATTAGTTCTTCTAACATCAAAATGACCTTCAAAACATCTGAAAATTTAAGAACCTAAATCTCAGCTACTAAGAAAATTTTACCAAATTTTAGCATGAAAGTGTGAAATTTCTCGGAGGGAAATGGCGAGACGAAGAAACAGCGAAAAGTTCCAGATTTTTCAAAAAGAACTAGAGCAGATTGATTTGTAATTTTTCATGAAAGAAGTATTCCTGCTTTTTTCGGATAAATTTCACAGATTATTTGAAAAAATTTCTTCTCCACGAAGATTTTGATTTTTTTTTCTTGCTAAACAAGCTTGAGTTTAATTATTATGAATTTTCTTGTTTTCCAACTTCAGATAAATCCCACAGTTTGGTTCTTTCCATTTTCTTCCAATTTACTTTTTTCATGAAAAATTACAAATCAATTAGCTCTAGTTCTTCTTGAAAAAATCTGGAACTTTTCTCTGTTTCTTCCTCTCGCAATTTTCCTTCGACAAGTTTCACACTCTTATGCTCAAATTTGGTAAAATTTTCTTAGTAGCTGAGATTTAGAGTTCTTCAAATCTTCTTAAATTTTCGTATGTTTTGAAGGTCATTTTGATGTTGATTTCGTTCATTTCTTATTGCTAAGATCGATAATTATTTTTTTGAATTTATTCGTTTCTGTACATTTAATTGCAAAATATATCTTCAATTTCCTCTCTAATGAAATTAAACTGCAAAATTGATTTGTAATTTTTGATGAAAGAAGTAAATTGGAAGAGTTTTCTGAAATAATTAAACCATTATATCTGCCTGAAAAGAATTAGACACATTTTTGGACACTTTGCTACAAGCAAAAATACTTTAAACTTTTGCAGACAGAAAAGGGGAAAGAACCTATGCAGTAAAATGTGACCTATACGGAAGAAACAGATAAATAAATAAACAAGTTCAGTAAAGAAAAAATTGAAGAGGCTCGATCTAGATTAACTGAAAAAGCAAGTGACTCAGCACTAAAAATATATTACCTTCAATAAGAGAGAAAATGTGAAGAAATCAACATCATCATTAACGAACAAATTGACGCAAACTGTGCGCTTTACATTCAGCAGGAAACAGGCGACTGCAGAATGAAAAATTTGAGATTTTATCAAGGAGTAAGCTGGAAAAAGTTGACCTCTAAAATCTTCATTAAAGAAGAATACTGAAAGGGCAAAGACAATCTGCATATCTGCAATCAAATAAACTGCTTTCAAATTTATCTGTACAGTACAGATTTTCAAATTTAGCAAATTTATCTGTACAAATCCGAAAAAAACTTTTGCCATGCAATGTGAGTTTTATATGAAGAAATAAAAGCTTTAGATCCTCACTGACATGAAATAGTCAATTTAGGAAACATTTTAAATATTTGCTTTACAAAATGGAAAATTATTAAATTTTAATTAATATATATTTAATTTTATATATTTTAATTTTAATCTTTACAAAATTGAAATTTAACAATGAAATTTGAAGATTTTTAACAAGTTTCATAATAAACTGTGAAAATTAGGGATTAATCTAGTAACTGTCTTATCTGAAAAGAGAGGGCAAATGCAAACAACTAAAAAATCTCCATTTGTACAATAAAAGTTTAGTAAAGATCCAGAAAAAAAAACAACGAAGAAACTGGAGAAAACTGATTTCTCAGTCTCCAATAAAAGATTATTTGGGGGAATTTCCGAAGTAACCTATAAACTTAATCTGAAATACAGGAAAAATTGCAGTGATCAGCAAAATTCAGAATTTCAGTAAAAAAAATAGAAAAATTTTAATTAGAAACTAAGAATTAATTTAGAATGCGGATTAGCAAATCCAAAATATTCAAAAAAGTGAATATAAAAGAAATGAACATTCTAATTCTTCGATGAAAAGCCCAAGAGAAGAAAATTTGAAGAATTTAAATACTGAAGCTCGTTAACGATCGGTGAAGGTGAGAGATAAACATCAACCAGAGTCATGATCTGTCTTGTGTGTGTGTGTACTTTGATTTCCCAACTTTCGATTTCTTTCCAACTCTTGAAACTTCGTAACTTGCAAACGGATAAATGGGAAAGTGCCAACATCTTTAATAACATGAAAAAGTCAATTGAAGAAACATTTTAAGTGGAGCAGTAATCTATATCTTTAATAAATTGTAAAATTTAGGAATTAATTTAATTTTCTTGACTTTATATGAAAAGAGAAGACAAATGCAAACAACTAAAATATCTACAATAAAACTCTGGTGAAAATCCAGAAAAAAAATTTCTAAATCTTTGCCAAAGAGATAATTTAGGCTAATTGGTGCAATAGTCGAAATTTCGATATCTTTAACTACGAAGAAACTGAAAAAAACCAATTTATGAGTCTCCAATAAACAAATTAATTGGAATTTAACGACTGACATCTGGAATACATAACAAATTACGATGATCTATAATCAATTAATCGAAAATGCGAATTAATAAATCCAAAATAATCGACAAAGAAATGGTTTTTGTCTTGTTTATGTACTTTGGCGGATAAAACGTTGATTTCGCAACTTTCGATTTTTTTAAAGAACTCTTGAATATTCGCAAGTTGCCAACGGATAAACGGGAAAGTGCTAACATTTTCCCGTTAATGCCACCTAGAGGCACCCTCGGCCATTAGAAAAACGGTATCTTTGTGCAAGATATTGATTTGTGATGCAGATCGTTAGATTCACACTGACGCCATCTGTAGGAGTTTGGAGTTTTATGCTACTCTGTCATGTATCGTCTTTGCTGTGATCAATAAATTTTATTTATTGATTTTTAGGAAATTAATCAATAAATGTTATAAACCCCATTCTATTTTACTTAATCAATAACATATCTCTCTCTACAAGACAAATTATGAAATTTGGTTTGGTCGAGAATAGGGAGGAGGGGGGATCAAAAGGGGTTAGTACTAACTATTGAAATATAACAGAAATATACAGCGATACGTTAGTGATTTATCCGATATTAACGCCATTTTGTAACATAAACAAAAACATTTAAATCTTTAGCAGGCAGAAAAGTGAAAGGAACTAGTTTCGTAAAATCTGAGTTTTATCATTGTCTATGTTTTATGTAAAGAAACAGATAAATTATTGAACAACATTAATGTTTTCAACAAAGAAAAAATTGAAGAAACTATCGACGTTACCTTAAAAAACAAGTGAAGAAGAATTGAAAATCTATGTTTTCATTACTGGAAAAAACATCAACAATTCAAAATGTTTTTTAACAAAAAGGAGTAAGCTGGAAGAAATTGACTTCTAAAGTCTTCATGAGAAACAGAAAAACATAGAGACGAATAAAAGCATTAGATCTACATCTACAATAAAACGCATATAAAGGGGGCCAAAAAAATATTCACCAAAGAGAAATTTGAGGCCACTTGGTGCAGTAACTTAGGAACTTATTTGAGGCAACAAAAAGTAGACCAAATACTTAAATATCTTTAACAACGAAAAAAATTAAGAAAACTGATTTTTAAGTCTCCAATAAAAAGATTAATTGTGGGAGTTTCTGAAGTAGACTGTAAAGTTTATCTGAAAAGAGAACGAATTAGGATGATCAGCAAAACTCAGATTTTCAATAAATAATGAGAAAAATTTGAGAAGGTTAGAAAATATAATAAAAAAATAGCAGCATTTTTTTTAAAATTAATTGGTTAGCAAATCCAAAATATTCGACAAATAGATAAGTGAAAAAATGTATTGATATTAATTGAAATAAAAAATCTGCTTTTTCAATGAGGAGCAAAAGTAAAAGAAAATACAAAAAATAAACTGCTGTTAAATTTTTCTGGACTGAACAGAACCAAGTGCTACAAACAGAAAGAATTAATTCTTCAGCAGTGAGAAAGAAAACTGAACTAAAATTTTTCCATCCAATGTGTGCTTTAAATGAAAGATATACAACCAAGTAAAAGTTGGAGATCTTTATTAACATGAAAGAGTCAATTAACGAATTTTTATTGACGTCGTAATCTATACCTCCAATAAAATAGAACATTTAAAAATTAAATTTCCAGCTTTTCAATAACTTTGATAATTAGATATGAAGTTTGAGGATTATTTTAGTAATTTTCTGTACCTTATCTGAAAATAAAGAGAAGAAACTGAAGAAAACGGATTTCTAGGTCTCCAATAAAATAACTAACTGTGGGTGTTTCTGAAGTAAATTGTAAAGATAATCTCAAAAACAGGACGAATTAGGATGAACAGCAAAACTCAGATTTTCAATAAAAATTAGGAAAATTTGAGAAGCTTAAGAGAATATATTCAAAGAGAAAATAGCAGCATTTTTTAAAGAATTAATTGCTTAGCAGATCCAAAATATTCGAAAAATAGATAACTGAACTCTTCAACATTGAGAAAGATAACTGAACAAACCTTTGCCATGCAATGTGTGCTTTCAATCAAGAAATAAATGAAGGCAAACAAGAGTTTTAGATCTTCATTAACATGAAAGAGGCAATTAAAGAATTTTTAATCACATCGTAATCTAAATCTCTAAGAAAATAGAAAGTTTAAGAATTGACTTTCCAGCTTATAACAAATTTGATATTAAACTCTGAAATTAGGGATTAATTTGGTAATTTTCTGGACTTCATCTGAAAGGAGAGGACCAATTCGAAGAACTAGAAAAATCTACATTTGCAATAAAACTTTAGTAAAGAGAGACAAAATGATAAATTAAAAATCTTCTGAAAAAATTCTGAATAGAGAAAACTGAGGCAACTTATTTGAAAACTTATGAGGCGATTAAAGAATGTTTAATCTCATCGTAATCTAAATCTCTAATAAAATAGAAAGTTTAAGAATTCAATTTCCAGTTTTTTAATAACTTTGATAATAAACTGTGAATTTAGGGATTAATTTAGTAATTTTCTGGACCGTACCGGAAAAGAGAGAACCAATTGAAAGAACCAAAAAAATCTACATTTACAATAGCACTCTAGCAAAGAGAGACAAAAAGATAAATTAAAATCTTCTGAAAAGAGAAAATTGAGGTCACTTATTTGAAAACTTATTTTAGGTAAAAAAGAGCAGACCAAATAAATATCTTTAACAACAAAGAAACTGAAGAAAACGGATTTATAGGTCTCCAATAAAATACCTAACTGTGGGTGTTTCTGAATTAAATTGTAAAGATTATCTGAAAAACAGGACGAATTAGGATAAACAGCAAAACTCAGATTTTCAATAAAAATTAGGAAAATTTGAGAAGCTTAAGAGAATATATTCAAAGAGAAAATAGCAGCATTTTTTAAAGAATTAATTGCTTAGCAGATCCAAAATATTGGAAAAATAGATAACTGAACTCTTCAACATTGAGAAAGATAACTGAACAAACCTTTGCCATGCAATGTGTGCTTTCAATGAAGAAATGAATGAAGGCAAATAGGAGTTTTAGATCTTCATTAACATGAAAGAGGCAATTAAAGAATTTTTAATCACATCCTCATCTAAATCTCTAAGAAAATAGAAAGTTTAAGAATTGAATTTCCAGCTTTTTAACAAATTTGATATTAAACTCTGAAATTAGGGATTAATTTAGTAATTTTCTGGACCTCATCTGGAAGTAGAGGACCAATTCGAAGAACTAAAAAAATCTACATTTGCAATAAAACTCTAGTAAAGAGAGACAAAAAGATAAATTAAAAAGCTTCCGAAAAAATTCTGAATAGAGAAAACTGAGGCAACTTATTTGAAAACTTATGAGGCGATTAAAGAATGTTTAATCTTATCGTAATCTAAATCTCTAATAAAATAGAAAGTTTAAGAATTCAATTTCCAGTTTTTTAATAACTTTGATAATCAACTGTGAATTTAGGGATTAATTTAGTAATTTTCTGGACCTTCCCTGAAAAGACAGAACCAATTGAAAGAACCAAAAAAATCTACATTTACAATAGAACTCTAGCAAAGAGAGACAAAAAGATAAATTAAAAATCTTCTGAAAAATTCTGAAAAGAGAAAATTGAGGCCACTTATTTGAGAACTTATTTTAGGTAACAAAGAGCAGACCAAATAATTATCTTTAACAACAAAGAAACTGAAGAAAACGGATTTATAGGCCTCCAATAAAATAACTAACTGTGGGTGTTTCTGAAGTAAATTGTAAAGATTATCTCAAAAACAGGAAGAATTAGGATGAACAGCAAAACTCAGATTTTCAATAAAAATTAGGAAAGTTTGAGAAGCTTAAGAGAATATATTCAAAGAGAAAATAGCAGCATTTTTTAAAGAATTAATTGCTTAGCAGATCCAAAATATTCGAAAAATAGATAACTGAACTCTTCAACATTGAGAAAGATAACTGAACAAACCTTTGCCATGCAATGTGTGCTTTCAATGAAGAAATAAATGAAGGCAAATAGGAGTTTTAGATCTTCATTAACATGAAAGAGGCAATTAAAGAATTTTTAATCACATCGTAATCTAAATCTCTAGGAAAATAGAAAGTTTAAGAATTGAATTTCCAGCTTTATAACAAATTTGATATTAAAATGTGAAATTTGGGATTTATTTAGTAATTTTCTGGACCTCATCTGAAAAGAGAGGATCAATTTAAAGAACTAAAAAATCTACATCTACAATGAAACTCTAGTAAAGAGTGACAAAAAAAATAAATTAAAAATCTTCTGAAAAAAAATATGAAAAGAGAAAATTCAGGCCACTTATTTGAAAACTTATGAACTTATTTGAGTCAACAAAGAGCAGACCAAATAAATATCTTTAACAACAAAGAAACTGAAGGAAACTAATTTCTAATTCTCCAATAAAAAGATTAATTGTAGGAATTTCTGAAGTAAACTGTAAAGTTTATCTGAAAAACAGGACGAATTAGGATGATCAACAAAACTCAGATTTTCATTAAAAATTAGGAAAACTTTAGAAAATTTTGCGTATATAATCAATGAGAAAATAGCAGAATTTTTTTTAAGAATTAATCGATCAGCAAATCCAAAACATTCGAAAAATAGATAACTGAACTCTTCAACAGTGAGAAAGATAACTGAAGAGAACTTTACCATGCAATTTGTGCTTTGCATGAAGGAATAAATGAAGACAAATAAGAGTTTTAGATCTTCATTAACATGAAAGAGGCAATTAAATAATTTTTAATGATTTAGTAATCCCATTCTCTAATAAAATTGAAAATTTAAGAAGCTTTTCAACAACATTGATAATTGAATGTGAAGCTTAGGGATTATTTTTGTAATTTTCTGTACCTTATCTGAAAAGAGAGAACAAATTCAAAGAATTTCGAAATTTACATCTACGATAAAACTATAGTAAAGATAGACAAAAAATAAATTAAAAATCTTCACCAAAAAGAAAATTGAGGCCACTTGGCCCAATAACTTATGAACTTATTTGAGGCAACAAAGAGCAGTCCAAATAATTATCTTTAGTAACAAAGAAACTGAAGAAAACTGATTTCTAATTCTCCAATAAAAAGATTAATTGTGGAAATTTCTGAAGTAAACTGTAACGTTTATCTGAAAAACAGGACGAATTATGGTAATCAGCAAAACTCAGATTTTCAATAAAAATTAGGAAAATTTAAGAAGATTTTGAATATATAATCAAAGAGAAAATAGTAGCATTTTTAAAAAAATTAATTGATTAGCAAATTCAAAATATCCGACAAATAGATAACTGAAAAAATAATTGATATTTTGTAAACATTTTTTAAAGAAATAAAAAAAATTTTTTTCAATAAAGAGCAAAAGTATAAAACAAATAAAAAAATTTGCTTATATTTGGCTGATAAATTACTGATTTCGCAACTTTCAATTTCTTAGAAAAACTTTTTTAAATAAATGGGAAAGTGCCAACATTTCCATCTAGATGCTCCTTTGGTCATTAAAAGAAAGGTATCTTTGTCCAATATATTGAATTGTGGTGCAGATCATTAGATTGACACTGACGCCATCTGCAGAAGATTTTTGATACCCTGCCATCAATAAATTTTAATTATTGCTTTAGAAAATTAATCAATAAAAGTTAAAAACCCCATCTCTCCACAAAACAAATTACTAAATTATGTCGAACCTTGTGAGGATTGGGATCGAAAGGGGTCAGAACATTGCTAGCCGACGTTTCGATTAGTTCAGCTTAAACCTCACCAGAGCTCTACAATAACAAGTTAGTGATTTAGCTGCAGTATTCACGTTAGCGCCATCTTGACACTCCTTCCAGCATTACATAAATAGATCACAGTTCAAGATAGGAATTTGTAGTGTTGATCAATGGATCTCCATTGACTCCATCTGCAGAAGACGTTTGTCATTATATAAGGTAGCAGTTTTTATTGACTATTCTAATTCAATAAATAAATTAGAACACCTTTCTATCACATATTCATCGGGGTCAATATTCAAGTGACTCATTGACCAGTTCTCTATTGTTTTGTATCTACGCAGGCCTGAGTTTAGGTCTCTGTACGAAATTCATGCTGTATTTTAAGCCGAGTGTGCATCTGAAGTTTATGGGACTGCTACTGGAAATAAAGTATTGATCACTAGAAGAGATCTCTGGCCATCTGTGAGAGCCGTTTATCAATAATCGATAATATGTTGGGAATCAATTTCTATTATGTGGTTTGAATTTGCTTGTTTTCGCAATAGTCTGATGACACGTCAATACAAGAAATTAACATAAATTTAGGAGAAACTTTTCTTCTTTTATATTACGATGATGGTGGCTGTGATAGACAAAAATGAAGTTCCATGCTAGTCTCAAATGTACATAAAATCTTTCTTCTGTTTTCAGATCATCATATATTTCGTGGCGCCTACTGTCAACGAAAAAGCAGCCTGGATATCGGACATAGCTGGATGTATAGATAACGCTCAATTTAGCGAAATCTGTAAGCCGGTGATGGCGGAAACCAGTTCGATAAACTTGCCCCAGTACATACGCAACGATCCGAGGCTGTTCCACGATGAACCAGACATAAGATTCTCTAAAACGTTAAATTCCTGCAAAATACCACAAATCCGTTATGCCACTCCGGACAGACTTCTGGAACGATTGACCGGTAATTTGTTGTTTTTCTTTGGCAACGAACTACTTTCATCGATTTGTGTAATTTTAAAATTTTTGGATTTAATATATCAGTAGTGGAGGTTGTAGCATGTAGCCCCATAAATTAGGCCTGTGCTGCGTCTTTATTATGTGAAAAAACTTAAAACCAGAAGTTGATGTGGGCAGTTCTTTTCTTAATAAAATGGTGAAGGGCTGCTATATGGAGTATCTGTAGGTATTGTATCTGAGGATATTGTAGTAATTCCTTCCTAAATTGGTAGGTGGTACCATTATTTATCAATAGGTTACCCAGATAGCAAATTATATTCCTGGAATATTTCTAGAATAAGCATGAATATTCTAGTTGCATTTTAGGAGTAATGCATTCATATTATATATAAAAACTGATTAGGATGAATCGTATTTTTTCTGATATGAAAATAAAGACAGATTGGTTCTCACAAACAGAGTTCTGTGAGAGTCCAAGAGAATTTGTGAGTCGGCTGAATTGGACGATAGTCCGTCCAGGAATGTAGAGCGCCAGGAAATAACAACAGGAGAAGAAAGACCGCAAAGATTGGCACCCGGAGTTTACCGAGTTCCATGCAGCTGTGGCTCGGTATACATTGGCACCACAAAACTCAGTATCAACACGAGAATTACGGAACACAAGGGGAGTTGCAGGCCAGGTTGGCACAAACACAAAAGTCAGCAGCTCTCCGAAAGTCACGACATCCTTTTCAACGAGGTAGATATCTTATATCATTCGCAGCGTTTCTATCCGCGACTAACGAGAGAGACCATTGAGATATTTAAACACGACAACCATTTCAACAGGAAGGAACTGGAAACGAGTTCTACGACATACTTCAAGCGACATACACCACCCCCACTCCAGTCCCTCCACTGCAGCGCGACGGCAGGGGAATAAATACAACAGAGCTCACCACAGTCGAATCAGTCAATCCATTGCCTCATCGTCTTTGATAATGTCTGCCGCAGCTGTAGGCCAAACGTCAGGAAGATATTCCATTGGACTACGGCTTCAAAAAGTGACTGTAGTGTCAAAGGGACCTGATCAATCTGTACCATTAGTTTCACTAATTTATTTTTAAATAGACTCAAAAAATGTGGGTTATCATATTTTTGACAAAGGCGATTTAAAGGGTTTTGAGTTTGGTAGACTCAGTTATCCTACAATATTTACAAAAGAATATTTCCTATGGAAGATTGTAAAAATATTAGAATATTCAGTGTTATCTGGGTAATGCATGATAGTTATTCATACATATTAAGAGTAATACGACGCACAGGTCTACAACATCACCATGCTGTTACATTTCCTCTCACTCAATTTTCATCTTTTACAGTCGATTCATACGAAGACATTTATGTGTTTCGTCCATGTCTTGCATGCTTCATCACCATCCTTTCTTGTTATATATCACAGGTAATATCTCGCAATTATCCCTCTCCGCATCGCCCTCAATGATTTGATCTCTTGATCTTTGTAGATCTCCGGTTTCTATCTATCGATTTTTTAAACACGTTTCTGCTCACGTATAAAGTGTTCACCGATGGAGTCAGAATATTGACGGCTCTCAAAAGAGTCTATTACGCTAGCGTAGACAAAGAGAGGGAAAAAATTGCACTATCGGACTATTTACACAAGGATGAGAACACCCTCCAAATCTACGAGGACTATAGAAGGAGAAGTAGTTTGCTGCAATTCCCACCGAGGAGGACGAGTGGAGCCAGTTCAGTGTCTGGGTACTGCTCAGAGGCAAGCGATAGAGATCGATCTTGTAGTTATGATTCACAGGGTCAAAGGATATTTAGAAATGTTTTGGCCGCAAAATGTAAGTAACAATCTGGGGTAAGAGACAAACACACAGATAAAGGAAATATATTTTTTGTCATATACCCTTCCTACAAGATGTTTGATGTGAATGGCTTTAAATTCTGCATTAGCAAAATATTTTTGTTATCTTTGACTAAATAAACATGGCATACGGAAGTTTACAGAAGCAAAATATAAGTTAGAAATATTTTGCTCAGTTAGAAATTTAATGCTGCATGAAAGCTAAAAGCCCCTCCAATTTTCCTTTTTCCTAAAGAAAAAAATACTGGTTACGTAGAATTTTCATGTAGAAATGCAATTGGAAATATCAAGAGAGCTAAAATGGTGCATTTTAAATGTCAGAGTGGGCAGCTATTTAGTACATTTTTGGACATTTAGTACATTTTTGGCCAGAAACGAAACATCGTACTAATCAATTTATTCAAACAAAAAAAAACAGTGTACTTCTATCACTAGCTCTAGCAAATAGTCTCAGTTTCCTCCTAAGAGATGGCGCTTAACTATCGATTCGGAAATGATACCTGATTTAATGGCGGAAATATTCGAGGCTTTACCTCCACATTCCTTATTGAGGTGAAGGTCACTATCATCTCTGTCTGAATTGAAGCTGAAAGTCTGTCGACAGGATATCTTTGTTTAAATCTTTTCACCGTCTTCCTGTAGAACAAATAATCATCAAATATGATAAGCTCACCCAAATAACATTTCGACGTCGCTTCAGGAAACCCGACGTCGGAACAAAACGTTGCCGCGACTACGTTCCGACCTTCTTCTACACCTAAATGGGGAATTTAATTTCCAGTCAGGCCAACGTCAGACTCCGTTTTAGGCAGAATAGGGCTTTAGTCGCATTTTTGGAGTTTTTCTGACTGAGCAATATTTTAAATGCCAAATTTTTTACTTTCTGGATCCAGTGATGAGCGGAGGATTTGAATAACCCTGGATATATTTGAAAAATTTCGTGTACCAAAAAATATATTTTTTTTTGCTACTGACACTGAATTACACAAAATAAATTAACGGAAACAATTGCATTTATATTGTCCTTATATCTCATAGTACCTACTGGATATAATTTGATACAACATTAAAGTGGGACACCCGGTACATGTTAAAAGCACTCATTATTATCCTTAAGCACACATATATTTAAAAGTCACTGTCGTCGCACGTCGCGCAGACGTTGCGCATTCTCGCTGTCCAACGATGGCTGATCCTTAATTTAATTAATTGTGTTCAGCATTTCTACCATTGACACAAACTTGTTTTTTTCACATATTGTAACCGTGAGGTATAGGCCGTTAGATTACGTTAATTAATAATTACTTATTATTTTGCGGTCAGTAGACGACGTCGTCATTACGTCAGAACTTCCTAAGAAATCATAAATGTATTTGGTTAAAAATTCCAATTACACACGATGTTGCTTCTAGTTGCGTAAGACAACTTCATGTAAGTATTGTTACGGGACACGGGTTCCAATAATTTATCGTCAATTAACTACACACTTTTATTTACTTTTAACTATTACAACACAATTACTCTCTACTAACAATTCGCACTGTTCGGTTGTCCGCTTATTTACTACAATGCACTATTTATTCGATCCTATCCCGCGCTGCTCGCTGGTTTATATACCCGGCCTGAACACACTCTCGTACTTTCGAGAACGGAGGCGCCTGTTCCCGGTTCCCGTGTAGTCTAGATGGGTTCCCAGAGTCGCGGTCGGCGCTCGGCGTTGCTGCTTCGGCCCGAATCTTTTTGGACCCCTGATCGGGGGTAATATTGCCCCCTCTTAGTTCTGATCGTCCCGATCAGAGAAATCTCCACGACTGTAAGTCTTTAATCGTTCAAGATGACCACTTTCATCTTTGCTCTAGGAGTACGTTGGATCCTGTATACCACGTCGTTGATTGATGACTGTATATGGACCCTCCCAACTTGGAGACAACTTCGGAGACTTTCCTTTTTCCTCTGTGGATTATCCAGCCACACCAAGTCACCTGCCTTAAATCCTGCAGAATTCGCCCTTAGGTCATATCTGGCTTTCATTCGATCGCTGGCAATCCTTATCTTTGTCCATGGATTTCCCTTAATCTTTCTCAAAGTTCATCAGCGTAGGTCTGGAAATCTTGCACAGGTTCTTCTGGCGATCCGTACACCAAATATACCGGAAGTCAAAGTTCTTTACCATATATAGCTTTGGGAGGGATATGTCCTGTCGTGTTTTGCACTGCTCCTCTGTAAGCCATCATTACAAGAGGTAGAAATTTGTCCCAATCATTCTGGTGGTCCGCTATCATTTTGCAGAGGTATTGTTCCATGGTTCGATTGAAACCCTCCACCATGCCACCTGATTGGGGATGGAGCGGAGTTTTCCTTGTTTTGGGGATACCCAAAAGTTCCATGATCTTCTTGAAAAGTTGCGATTCAAAATTCCGTCCCTGGTCCGAATGAAGCTCTAATAGTACGCCGAATCTATTGAAGAATTCGTCGACCAAGACCTTTGACACGGTGTTGGTTTCCTGATTTGGCAGTTCATAAGCTTCAGGCCATTTACTGAAATAATCCATGGCAACTAAGATGTATTTGTTGCCATCGTCCGTTTCTGGAAAAGGACCTGCCACGTCGATAGCAATTCTTTCAAATGGGCCGCCAACATCGTATTGTTTCATTTGCCCCCTAGTCTTTCTTTGGAGTCCTTTACGGAGCAGCAAGAATCACGATTTCTTCACCCCTCTTCGACGACATCCCGGCAATTCACCCAGTAGTACCTTTTCCGAATTCTATCCATGGTCTTATTTACTCCAAAATAGCTTTCAGACACTCTATTGTGCATTTCTCGCAAGTCATCTTTCCGTCTACTTTCTGATACAACAAGATGGAGTGTGTCACTTTTTCCGTCGTGCCTGAAAGCCATCCTGAAAGCCAAACTTCCGGGCTCTTATCTGCTATGTTCTTCCAATCAGGTCTTTGATTTTCCAACATCCATTGACCTATTAACCCCACATGCTTATCGGCTGTTTGTTGGACCTTCATTTGTTCAGTCCAATGTTCATCGACGTCAATCCTGGTTCTCCTAAGAATGCTTGGTCCTTCTCGTTGTTCTACTCGTTGGCAGTGGCGACATTTCCCTATACAAGCCCTGCGTGATAATGCATCTGCGTTACCATGAGATTTGCCTGGACCATGTTCAATTCTGCCATGGATGGTGAGGCTTCTTCCAAGCTGTCCACTCGTAATGATCCTGGGGGCTTCCTTCGTCAGCGTTCGTCCGCGTTCGTCCCTTCACACTGACTGGTTGATGTGCCAGTCCGCCAGATTGTCGTCGTGGTGGAGTCTGACTCCCTTCCCGTTGACGGCGACAGTTCCTTTTTAAATGGCCTATTCTGCGGCAGTTGAAACAAGATCCGGGCCTCTGTAGGTCAGCATGTCAGTCCATATTTCTTCTGTAACGAATGTTTGTACACCGCCCCTAGATTGGTCGAAACGTGAAGTCATATGCTTCCTGAATTCACGCACCAATCCAACAATTGCTTTAAGACTGAGTTTGCCTGCGGCTCTTCCTCTACGTCAAATATTCTAACTCCGTGGCCCCCGTGTTTGTTCTCGACGCCTCATACTCCAATACCCGAATTAATGCCTCATTTGCACTGAAAGGACGATTAAACCTAAAATGACATTTTATTTCACTGTTGCGAACACCTTCGATAAACTGCTGGACTGATAGAAGGTCAAAAAAATTAGAGGAAACCACAGGATACGCTAATCTTATCAAACGTTCAATGTCCGCTCCAAATCCTTGTAAGTTTTCGCCTGGCTTCTGCTGCCTCATCCGTAGTTCTGTCTGGTAGATTATTTCGCGATGAGATTTACCAAACCTCCGCTCTAACATCGCGGCAATTGCGTTGCAATTACACTTTTCTGTGGTGGACAATGTAGACATGATGTCTGCAGCCTTTCCTCTCAAAGCTACTAAAAGTTCGGTAGCCTTGTCCGAATCTCTCCATCCATTGTTAACTCCCGCCGCCTCAAATTGGTCTTTATAGATGCTCCAAGAAGTAGTGCCGTCGAAAACTGGAGGCCTAGTAATGCTTAGTCGCTCAGCGGTTGAAGTTGGCCCGATGCGACGTGTTTCCCAGATCCGCCACCGTTCTTCTAACTCCGTCATTTTCATCTCTACTTCATGTTTGACTTAATCCACGTCTTGCTTGACTTGATCCACCTCTTGGTTGACTTGACCTACGTCTTGTTTGAATTCAGTAATTTTGGTTGAGACAAGTTCTTGCAACTCGCGGCAACCACACCTTTTTCTTCCTTTATCTCCCCTTTGTATTTTTTATTTCTCCTTTGTTTTTCTTGTTCCTTTTCTCAAGTTCATCTCTCTCAGTCATCAACCCCGACTATATCGCGACCATTAACGACCGACGTTGGGTTAACCTCTAACCACGACGTTGTTTAAAGTCATTCGACAGCACATTTAGTCGAAAGTCGGAAAAATGTTATTTGGGCAACGATGTCAATTAGTTGATTCAGAGTCTAAAGGGCAGCTTTTTACTAAATTCTTGAATTTGTTGTTTATAAATAAAAGTGAACAGCAATAAACTAGACAACGTACTCTACCATCTGGATACTGACCATCTTGGTATTTTCTGAATCGAAAAGAAAACCACTTTTTTTTACTTGCTGAGCAGATAAGTCAGTCTTATCACCAAAATTTCTTATGCTTAAGTTGTTTCCAATGCCTGCTTGGTAAATGAAGCTTTTTCCATTAGTGCTTTTAACAATCTGCTTTCCTAGAAAGATTTGGACAAAGAAAGAGTATGCAACTTTGCTAGATAGTCATAAGTCAGAGTTGAATTATAATAAAATGGAGAGAGTTTGTTTATCACCTTACCATGCAGTCTTCATTAGAATTAACTACAGATTAATACAAGGGTCCAAAAGTTTACTAAATTAGCCACCCGCTGGAGTAGTACATAAATGTGGTGTTTAATTACTGAAAATTTAGAACTGTTTCTATAAATTGTGGGCAATTTACACAAAATAATTACGTTTTTAATACACTTAAGAGTAAAACTGCAACATCTTAAGAATACTTTGTAAAAACTTTAACGGTGGATATATATAGTCGCGCCTGCAATTTATAGAAACGTTGTCGGTTACTGATTTTAAATCTGGACAAATTTAGCTTTACCACTCAGATACGCGACATCGAGAAAGAAAGCGAAATTCAAAGCGAAATGTGATTGGCCAGTTAAAGAGAATACGTATTTCCGGTATGAATTTATATCAAACAAGCATCTGACCCTCTCCAACAAAGCTAAATTTGCCAGATTCTACAATTCTTTCGCTGTAGATGAAGATGATGCAAGTAGACGTCCTTCAACAAGCACGCAAGTTACTCCAGAGAGGAAGCGTAGTGCTCCGAAAACTATTTTTATTAAAGTTAATTCGTATGAGGAAACTTACGAGGAAGAAGATGAGAAGGACGAAAATTTGCTGGATGCACCTAAAGTTCAGGCGTCCAGTAGTACAGACACAATAACTGGTATGTTCTCATCAGAATTTTAATCTAAAAAAAAATATATAATTTTTTTAAAGATCTTGGTCCAGATCCTTGCGGAAGCTGTGGGCAAGAGCTTCCAGTGGAAAAGTTAACAGTTGAACAACGACGAAGAAGGGATTTGCTGGAAGAGAAAAAAGTCGAAGCCAGAAAAAAAGCCGAAGGTCGTCGAAAATCTGAAAACGCAAACGCAGCTTTGTCAACTCAACCAGACTATTCTTCAGAACCTTCTTGTTCAAAAGATATTAGACGGAAGTCTGATGTAGCTTGTGAAAAGAGAAAGTCGGTTTTAACCGATGAAGCTAGAAGGGCCTTAATTGAACGTCGAAGGTCTGAAACGCCGGAACGAATCCGATTAGAAGATAGGCGTCGGGCGGAGTTTGCTGAGAGAAGATCCAGTAAATCCATTGAGGAGCGTAAAAAGACTACAATATCTATAGTTGAAGAGCGAAAAAGGCCATCTTTACAACTAGAAGACCGCAAACGCATGTCAATGACTACTGAAGAACGGAGCCGACCGTCAATTGATTCAGGCTCAGTGTCGAAGATCTGTGAAGAACGGAGGAAGTCTGGAGACGATGAGAAGAAAAAGAACATCTATAGGCATATTTCGTCACCACGGCTCGAAAGAAAAGCTAACAAAGACAGAAGTTTTTCGGTAGAAAGTGACACCCACCCTGAAGAAAGGCATCCAGATGACTCTTTAGATATTGATGAAAGAATAAACGCTAATAAAAATGATTATATTGCCAGAACATCGATCGCTTCCGTCCAGGCTTCCACTCAAATTATATTAGGAGTAAGGATTAACACAAAAACAATTTTTTTTTGTTGAATTAATGAATTTTGTTTTTTTAGTTTTTTCAAAACTTTTACCAAAGGTCACAAAAAGAGGGGGAAAGGCGAGAACCCCAATTATCTAGCCGCTCCACCACTGCCAGATCAAGCTTCCAACACGAGTGTATCACTAAATCACCCAGTAAGGCTGGCGTTATTGTGGGTGGCATAAAGCAGGCCAAAAGGCGAAGCAGCTCTTCCTATGCCAGCACAGCCTTTGCTATTGCCACCTGTGCAGCTGATAACCCAGTGTCTATCCAATACCAACAGCGGCAAATTATGTTCGAGGACAAAACTAAGTCACTTGAACATATCATTTCTACCGCTGCGGTGATGAGGGTATTGAATGTTTTAAGGTACCTACTATACAATATAATCTTGTTTCGTGTGTCAATTTTATTGCTCTGTAGACATTGGATTTCTAAACAAGGCAAGGATTTCGAAACGCAGAAGGAATTGAAACAACAAACCAAAGACTTTTTGGACGAGATTCGTTGTAATCCTCAACTGACGTCCACGGAACATAAGTCGGCTGCTCAGCTGTTACTTCTTCTTGAAAAACAGGATGAAGAAGAAAAGCCGGTGGTGGATTTGGTGAAGCTTCTAACCCCTCCACCGGTAAGTCCCATTTTATGCTAAAAGTAGATTATTTATCAAGTATAATTTCAGGAACCAACCAGAGAGAAGATAGAAAGCCTCTCAGCTTTGGAGATAGCTGAGCAGCTAACTTATATAGACCATCAGATATTCATGCAAATAGCACCAGAGTGAGTCGAAATTGCACTGTTTGAGTGGATAATTTGCGTTGTTTGGTTTTATAGGGAGCTTATGGGACATGCCTGGATGAAAGCTGACAAGGAAATAAAAGCGCCGCATGTGGTCATGATGACCAAGCGCTTCAACGACGTCTCCCGTTTAATAGCTTCCGAAATCCTTAGGAAGGGTGACGTGGCTTCGAGGGCTGAAACCATCGAAAAATGGGCAGCAGTTGCAGACATTGTAAGATGTTTGCACAATTTTAACGGCGTGCTTCAGATCTGCTCAGCGTTTACTAATGCGGCGATATTCCGCTTGAAGAACACTTGGGACAAAGTCTCGAAAACGGTGGGTATATAATCGCAGCTCAACAGATTTATGAACCTTTTTATGAGCATTCGTAGGCGAAGCAGTCGATTGAGAAGCACCAGAAAATCGTGTCTTCAGACGGGCGGTTCAGGGCGTTAAGGGACGCGCTACATAAGTGCGATCCGCCATGCATCCCTTACCTGGGAGTTTACCTCACGGACCTCTCGTTCATCGAAGAGGGCACACCAAATTTCATCGATGACAATTTGCTGAACTTCTCCAAGATGAGAATGGTAAGTAGATACCAATCTCTTTGCTACAACGTTGAAATTATCGTGTTTGATTCGGTGAGTAGGTTTGGTCAGTAGTCATTTCATTTTATTTTGCTTTACTCACGTTTTGTCAAAAGTAGCTAAATTTATGCAGCAAACAAAGAATCATATTAATCAGCAATTAAGGATCCATCTCCAGACTTTCAGATCCATTTATAAGTATTATTTCAATTTTTGGTAATAGTTTTTTACCAAAAATAAACCTGACCTTTTGACCAAAAAAGCAAAATTTTTCAGATTGTTCAGTTCTTTCGCTGTAGATGAATCTACACTACACCAGAAACTAATTTTATTAAGTTTACTTCAGCTTCGTTCAGGTTCGTATGAGGATTGATCGTTCCAAGGTGAAAGTTTCCTGGATAGATTGTATTTTGTCTTTGACGATTTCCTTGAGATAATTTTGAAAAACGAAGCATTTTCGACAAAATTGCATTAACCCTGGAATCTCTTTTGGCTCAAAGCCTGTTATGATGTGGAAAAAAAGAATTACATTTTTTTTATTTTTAGTTAAAAATGTATGTCAAAGAATAGAATATATTATCCAACAAGCATATTATGACTAATAAATGATAGTGTATATTATTCAGTATGTTCCAGGTCAAAGGATGTGACACAACCTATTATATGGGTTTACAACCTGACAAAAGTTGAATATATTATGTACAGATGTGGCAAAAAATGTTGCCAAGCTCCAAATTTGCATTTTTGAACGCCTTGTATAATTTTTAACCGATTTTAGCATTAACTCTTTCTTATATGAATGTCTCAAAAAGTTCCAAATTTGCGTTTTAGGATGCTTTGAGTAATTTTTAAACAACTTGGCTCTAATTACAACCTGATCTCAGAGGAATTTGAAGTTTGCATTTTTAGACTCTTTAAGAAGTAATTTATAACCGATTTTAACCCTAATTTTAACCTCGTTTAAAAAAAAATAATTGGCATTTTTTTATCATTGTGGTCATTTTCCATCGATATTTGCCCTAATCCTAATCCGATATTTTTACAAAAACTCAACATTTGCATTTTCAGACGCCTTAAGTAAGTTTTAAACGATTTTAGACGCTTTAAGTAATTCTAAACCGACTTTGGCCCTGATCCTAACCTGATTGTTCAAAAAAACTTTTAATTTGCGTTTTTAATGCTTCGAGTAATTTTTCATCGATTTTGTATGTTGTACACGAGGTATTTAAATAAGGTAGAGTGTATTAAAAAAAATAATTAGCCTCTTTTGAGTAATTTTCTATCGATTTTGGTCTTAGTTCCTCTATGATAATTTTGCAAAAACTCCAATTTTGCGTTTCTTGCTGCTTTAAGTAATTTTTAAACGATTGCTGTCTGTAACCCTAACTTGTGTTTTTAGAGGAATTCCAAATTTGGATTTTTAGACGCTTTAAATAGTTTTAAACGATTTTCTCTTTAATCCTAACCTGATTTTTCACAAAACTCTTAGGTTGCAGTTTTTAATACTTCGACTCATTTTCCATTGATCTTGGCCCTAATCTCAAATTGTTTTTTTTTGCAGGAATTCCAAATTTGAATATTTAGACGCATAAAGTAATAATCCGAATATTATTTTTAAAATAACTTTTTTAATGCTCTGAATCATTCAGCTTTTACGCTAAACGCTTTTATGCTTTTTCTAGAGAACTACTAAACTAAAAAATCGCGTTGATTCTTAGGAAGATTTTAACAAAAATTGGTTAGAACCAGAGCTGAGCAGTATTTAAAATAAAAGTATTTGGACAAATGTTTCAAGCACTTTTGGTATTTGAAGCACTTTATTTCAATTCCTTTTGAATTTCGAGAATTGATGCTTTGTATTTGAAATACTTACCTAGAGTATTTGGAATTGGTATTTGATTTCTTTAATTCTGGTATTTGAAATACCATAACTTGTTAATTGAATTACTCTAAAGTATTTGAAATACTTTGTAGTATTTGAAATACTTCAGAGTAATTCAAATTCTTTAGGGTAGGTATTTGGAATACTTTACGACATTGGAAATAGTTGCCCAGGTTGGGCCAATTCGAAAACCGATGCTAAACCTAAAATGTTTTCTCTCTGTTGCATTCGTCTATACGTACAAACCATTCACTTAAGGCATTTTTTCCTGACAATACGATACAAAACGGTTTGAATTCTTTTCATTTTCGTGTGACATAATGACGTCAGAACTGTCAACTTTCAAACCGGTTTTAAAAACATTCCCAAGGTGTATTTAACCATTTAACAGCAGTCCGTTTCTTTTCGGCGCGCTCCTTTTTCTTTAATTTGATTTGGTTGAGTTTTGATAATTTTTTCCAAAACGTTCGAAGTGCAGCAGAAGTATTTGTATACAGTTATTTTTCTATTTTGTACATATACTTAAAACATTAGGCCATGAATATAAATCCACAAAAATTAGTTTGCTTGTTGTCCGAACGCAAGTGAGTTTTTTTGGTTCTAACGGTTTTAACTTTGAAACTGCTCATTTGACGCAATTTTCGTTCAAGGGGCGTAGGTACAGAAATGAACGGACTTTTCAAAAATGTGGTCGGTTTGACGGTACGTGAGGGGTGGGAGGGGGGGCTGACCAGTGGCGTGCCAAAGTCAAAAATGTGTTTTTTTTGGTACCCAAATTTACGGAGGTTTTGTCGTAACACCGGGACTATATGGGGCATAGGGCTCCCCATGGGTAAAATTTCCCATATATGTAGATGATAAATTTTGAAGTCTAATTCCGATAAGTTAAATAGGAAAATCTACAAAAAATCGCAAAGTTGGGACGGTTTTTTGATTTTTTTTTTGTAATGGTCAAGTTCTGGTCCTTCTGGATCCCCTTAGTTAGAGGATTGGCCTAACAACGATGGTACCAGGGAAAAGGGCATATCCTTGGGCACTTTTAATCCTATCCCGCCAAAGGTGTCACTTTAATACAGAGTGGTCAAAAAATGTCCAAAGACAATTAAGGAAAAGTGTCCAAAATGGCAAGGTAGTTTTTTGCGATTTTTACGAAAATCATGGAGCGTTCCAGCTTCGGTGGTATATGTGCAACTAGAACACGTAGAGAGAAAAAAAAATCAGTTGTTAGTTTTAGTCTAGCTGAAATAATTCAAGGAGGTAGTACACACATGGGCCCTTAACCATGCCAAAAATCAAGAGCCTAGCTTTGAATTTGAAATTTTGACGAATTTTTAAACTTTAAATTTCAAATTGCCATTTTGAGGTATATTTGTGCCGAGACCGTGCATCTAATCGAATGGTTTTCTATCCCAGGGGATAGCTTGGAATGTTTTCTTTTTGGGACTTAGGAACCACTTTTCGTTGGGACGCCGCGAAATGGGCTTAATTGAATTTCGAAGCGAAAGATGCAATTTTTTGAAATTTTGGCCGAAAATCCCGAATGGTTCCGAAGCGACGTCCACCACGGGGGTGTCGGAAGCATTCGGCGGCCGCGCCCATCTGCAACTGACAGCTGAGATTTCCGAAATGTAAACATTAACTTTAAAGCCTCAGACTAAGGAAAATCGGCCGAAAAGCGGGGAAAACTGTCTGGCCGGGGAAAATTTGAACATTTCTAGGAAGATTATTGGCAAAATGCCCAGTCCTCGAGGTCGTTTTCACAAAGACTGGTCGATTTGAAAATGTCATGTCGGGATTCATTTTTGGCTGATGACGTCGAAGCCAGACCACGCGGTTTTCGCCCAGACAGTGGCGGTTACAAATTCGGGCAAAAATGTATTTTTTCGATTTTTCGGCAGACATGGGCGTAGTTATATTTTCTTTTTTGCCATTTCTTCCGTTTTCCCATAAGAAATACATTGTGCAATGCTTTTTAAATAGGACAATATTGATTTCGTCATAAATAAAAGATGGAGGCGAAAAAAAATGGCCGCCGTAGACAGGGTAATTAAAAAATGGGGATATCTTTGAAACGAATAAAGTTAGAGAGCTGAAATTTGGTACCATGATTCATTAGGGAATGGACTGCAAGTTGCCATGGGTGGAAACCTTATTCATGGTACCAAACCCATGGGTACCATTAACGAAATTTTGCATATAAGTTTTCAGGCTTTTGCACGTGTATTTCCCATAAGAAATACATTGTGCAATGCTTTTTAAATGGGACAATATTGATTTCGTCAGAAAAAAAGATGGAGGCGAAAAAAAAATGGCCGCCGTAGACAGGGTAATTAAAAAATGGGGATATCTCTGAAACGAATAAAGTTAATTAAGTTAGAAAATGACAGTTTTTTGCTACAACTTACTGACTGTTGCTAAAGGGCGCCGAAACCAAATATATCCGACGTTTCGACTTTACGCTTACCATAAGCCATCATCAGGGTATTCTCTTTTATTACAAATATTGCTTCATAAATGTGCCACGCCCAAACAATCAGTTTTTCGTATATGACTGACAAAATAGCTTTAACGAAGCCCATTCGACTGGTACTAACTATTCGATTTTATCGTTTCTGGGTTCTGAGATTTGACTGATTAAATTTCTCATTTATAGGGATAGAGTGACATTTGCCATTTTATAGCAAAGCCATTTACGGCAATAGAACAACAGTGACTCAACTAAGTGTGAGTCGGCTCAAATACTGCTCAAAACATTAATTACTATTCTGCTAAGTTTAATAACAGTCTCATGGGAAGTGAAAAACTATTAAAATGTTGTAAAAATTATCTAATATTTTTATTTGATCGAACATTACGTCAACTAAATTAAAAACCTTGAACGACAAATTACGCAGGTATTTTGTGGTCGAGAATGCTCTATTCATCGGTGTCAATAGCATCGTTATACCATGTTTAGTTTTTGAATTATAGAGATATAAGTATTAAAATGTCGATAAAAAGTGAAAAAATTACGTTTAAGGCGCCATTTTGAAGGGGAAGGAAGTTACTAAAAATTCCAAAATTGCAAATTTTTTACATATTTTTTTCCCCTCTTTCGTTTGAGACTATTTATGATAAAATCTATGACAATCGATTTCGGTCGAAAATTTTCACGACCTACCCCCTTTGAAAATTTTGAAATTTTTACATTTTTTTGTTTATCTTGGAAACGGTAAGGTTTTTCGGTATGCAGGTTAATATGATGTATGAAGACGTCATTAAGGGCTATCAGATGCATGTATCAGAAAGAAGCTAGCTTTCACGGTTTTCGAGAAAATTAAAAAAAAGTGCAACATTTGTACCTTATTTTTGGGCCACCCGTGCTCATTTACTGTTCTAGACAGGGCTTCGAAAATCGGGCTCTGCGTGTAGCTCTATTCTTCTACTTCCTTAGCTGTTCTTATACATTTTTTGATAGATCTTCATCGAAACGAGATATTAGCTGTTAAAAGCAGCAATGCACGACTTTTATCTCAAAATTTAGTTTTTTGGGCCGGTTGAGAGCCCCATATGTTTAACATAGAATTTTCATATCATCATTTCATAGATATAGATATAGATCATAGATATAGGAGATGAAAGCTTTTTTAAAACTTACTAATGAAAGCAATTTTATAATTATGCAAGGAGTCTGGTTTTCATATATATATGAGTAATTACTGCGAAATATTTCCTTCGCCATTTTATCCACAAATTGTTAAAAAACACAAAAATTATTCTACTTTTTTGGCTCCTCTTATAGCTTTTGGGATAAATCCTCATTAAAACGCGCTATAAGCTGTTGAAGGCTGAAATTCACGATTTTTATCTAAAAATTTAGGTTTTTGGGCCAGTTGGCTCATAGCTAAATATCGACTTTTCCCATATAAATCAATAGTAATCGATTTTATTCGTAGGTTCTAGTAGTCGTATGATAAATAGGGCATATATTTACGTTTTGGATAGTATAGAGTGTCCCAAAAAAGTGTTGTAACCTAGAATTTTTGGATTATTTCATGTAAGTTGATAACAGTTAATTTATTGCGAAAATTCCATTAGTTTTATAATAAATAGAGCGTTGATTTATGTTTTAAATAGTATACGGTGTCCCAAATAATGTTGCAAAATTTGACTTTAGTTTTTTTGTTTATCAATATTTTTTTGTAGGTTTTATTCCCTTATTATAAACAGTTAGGAACAATCAAAGCTATAAAACTGAAATTTCAATTGTAGATTCGTTTCATACTCACAAACAATGTGTCATAAATGAGAACCTTGATATGGGTACTTGTGGAACCATTTTATATCTTTTTATGAATTTTAGCACGTTTTTTACCATTTTTCAAAAGCTGTTATGTTTGCGAATATGAAGTAAAGTATTATTATATATAAACGTTTCGACATTTCAGTTACTTTTAGGTATCTTCAGGTTCTTTGTTAATATCTCTCTGCCCATGTGCACCACTTTGCCCACAGTGTTCGGATTTCCTAAACTATAAGGACCCCGCGCGCGTGGTCCAAAAAAAAAAAAAAAAAACGCGTGTGTGACAAAAGCACACCATAAACAAACCAACTCAAGAGTTTTGCTGACCAACTTGTTAATGGAAGGTAACAGTAACCAGGCTAACCAAGCAATAATACAAAGTTTGGAGACATGTGTCTCCACTTCAAGCATTGTTCTTAAAGGGCTGCTCTTTTTTTGCTATTTTCCCATGTTCCGATCGGAGGTTTTAATGAAGAGTGGATAGGTCTCTACTTGGAAAATTACTTTTTTAATCTATTCCGCATGACCCAAGAAACCTGTCAAAAATTGTGGAGTAAAATGCAGGGTCCTGATGTGGATCATCATACTACTTATCAAGGAGGAGGTATTCCTGTTCCTGGTAAAATCCAACTATTAATTACACTTTGGTGGTTAGGAAAAGGGGAAACATTACTAAGTGTATCGGAAAAATTTAATGTTGCCCTTTCTACTGTGTATACAGTTACTTCAAAAATACTGAATAAAATATTGAATTTGTTAAATGAGTACATAGTGTGGCCAAAAGCTATGGAAGAGTTTCAGTACATTGAGGAAGGATTTAGAAATAGATGTGGATATCCCGGTAAATACTTTCTCGAATCATAAATATATTATACAGGCTATATCTACATAAATTATACCTTTTTAGGAATTATTGGAGCTATAGATGGCACAAATATACGATTTAAGGCTCCAATAAATGACCAAGACAATTATATTGATAAGAATGAAAACCATAGTATCAAAATGCAAGCAGTCTGTACCCACAACAAAATATTCACAAATATTGTAGGGTTTCCAGGTTCTGTGCATGATGCGCGGGTGAGTTGATATAAAAAAATTGGATTATGGTAAACTTACAATTAAATATTCAAACAGATATTTCGAAATTCTCAGTTATACCTGGATGTAACAACTAATGGACAATTAAGACAATATTTTCCTTTAGAAGAATATCATTTGATTGGAGATAAAGCATATCCTTTTTCCAATTGGATTATGAAACCTTATATTGGGTAAGCATCTTTTTCAATTAGTGCTGGTTCTTCAACATGCAGTAAAGTCAGGTAACTGTTCATATGCTAAACTATAACCATGAGTTATGCTCAAGGTAACTGTTCATATGCTAGACAATAACCATGAGTGATGCTCAATCTGTTAAAGCCACAATTTGTTTTTCAGAGATCAGAGACTTTTAAATCAACGACAACGAATTCATAACATTGCCCACAGCCGAACAAGAATTGTAGTCGAGCATTCATTTGGCCTTCTGAAAGGAAGATGTAGGATACTAAAATACATTAATGTGAATTCAATCGAAAAAGCTGTCAAAATCATTTCTGCTTGCTGCATTCTACATAACTTCTGTTATTTAAATGGGGATAACTGGGCTGATGATAATGTAGTCAATGTTAATGACAATCTTGAAGGAAATGGCAATGGAAATGCTGGAGTCGAGAATGTTATGGGGATAATTAAAAGAGATAACATTTCTCGAATACTCTAAACAGAAATTAAAGAAAAAAAATTTGTTTGTAGACCTTTTTTTGATCATCACTAAGCTAAAATTTATTTTGGTTATAGTTTTTAACATTTACAGTTAAATTTAACAGTTGAATAAAACAATGGAAAAAGATACTTATTTGATTTTTTTTTATACTAAGTACACACTTTTCTTCTTAAAGTGAAAAAAACTAATGTTTTTATTTTTATTACTTATGTACTACCATTTTAACAAGAAATTGGCTCTTCATAAACATCTACCAGTTATCAAATCTTTATATAATATAGGTAGGCATTATTAATGCAACATCAAGGGGTAGAATAAGACCCTGAATGATCCATATACCTACTTGTATTTGTTACCTTCTTCAAATGAGAGTTCAAAACTCTTCTGCTGGCTTACCCTATTCAGTTTAAAAAAAACCTTTAAATTTATATTACTTAAAGCTAATTATATATAAGCTAATGCCTTAACTATTATATTTGTCTAATAAGGAACATCAATAGGAACTGTGGTAATATAAAAACCTCCCAAAAATAAGTAACAGAAAGAAATATAGCTTAATCCGAGGCTTAATCACTCACTTTCTCTTTCACTACGTTTCCTTTTTTTCTTTCCTTTCATGGTGTTTATTAAAGCCATTACTTGTTGATGTCTCTTATCGCTTTCTTCTCTCATAAGGCTCATCATATCTTGAAATTTTTTTTTGTTGACCTCTAAGCTTTCGTCTGTTAAGTTAACAAACTTTTCAAGAAGCTTGTTTTTATCAGGTTTAATTGAGGACTTGACCTTCGAAAAACGATTTTGTGGTGTTGATTCCTCAGCAGTATTCTTTGGCTCATCTTTTGACCCACATGGCTGAGGAGAGCATTCCCGTTGATCTGCTACAATTACTTTTTTTGAAGAATCAATTATTAAAACTGGATCAATTTTGTGCTTTCCTTCAAGAATTTCATTTATTTCCTCAAAATGTGGGGGTTTAATCACCCTTCCTTCTCCAGTGCCTCTTTTTTTATCAACATATTTTATATATGAAGACTGTAGATTGGAGAATTTGGTCCTGCACTTTTCTCGTCCTTCAACTCCAGTACCCACAAAAAAATTTGCATTATTCATTTCGGTGGATATCTTGCTCCATATACAATTTTTATTTGTTTTCTTATCATTAAATTCGGACGAATATTTCTTCCTTATTGATAAAAAGTGCAAAGTTGCTGCATGGTCATGGGTAGACTGGTTTTTTGATGTGGTCCATACAATTTTCGTCATGGTATCAACTTCAGGAGGGGGCTGCACCTGCAATGCTGCAGGAGCAGATGGGACTTGCTCAGCATGGGGCTGAACTTTGTCTTGATCTCTTGCAAGCTGTGCCCTTATCGCTTTGTAAGTAATTGTTTCTGAATATAGGATCTGCCATAAAAAAGTGAAGTTTTTGCCCATTAAACAAAACTCTAGTTAACTAAGTATACTTTACCATTTTCAAGTTGCACAGCGGTTTGATGGTCCACTGTGAGGACTAAATCGTCCAGCATAACTTCTACCATCATTCCGTTAAACATTTTAGAAAAATAAATTATTTTAATTTTTGTAAATTGGCGTTTTTTTGCGTTTTCGAAAAAATTGCATTTAAATAAATAAACGCGTTGGCACCAAAAAAAAAGAATGACAACTGGAAATGACATTGAAAGAATTAATTCTATTTTAGTGGGACCGTAACTTATGACGTTGCATTTTGAATACGTTTCAAAACGCTCTTTAAATGCGGTGAACAAGAGAAAATGGCTTTATTATTGCCGTCAAGTAGGCGTTGGAAATCTGACTTTGACATTTTTATTGTATCTTCTCAACATGTGCCGAAAAGAGATGGGTATAAAAAAATATTAAGATTTCAAAGGTAACGAGGTGCCAAAAATAAGTGAATGGGGTATAGTTATATAACATCTCGCTCTTATCTTTGTGAGCGTCGATTTATTTTTCTATGCTTACTTGGTCCGGCCTGACGGGGTGACTCATGTTTTATTTAATTCAGTTACGCTTATGTATTTGGTTAGTCCACCAACAAAAACGGCGAACAAAAACATTGGGCAAATATTTCGTCACAAGAATAGGAAATCCGTGAACGCAGTTCTTTTTCCTCGAGTTTTTCCTATTGGTTCTTTATAAATATATATACTCTTTTTTTGTATTGACTGTAGACGGTAAGTAATAATAAAATCATTACATATACAAGGAGCACAAAACTGCACATTATGGTTTTATTTTAATGGAACCCACCATACTATATTATTACAAATTTTAAATTGAATTGTCAACAGTGTTCAAAATATTGAATTATTTGGTTTTTCATTTTCCACTAGGTACCTACGTATTTTATTTTCGATAGTTATGAATGTACTGGGTGTTCCACTAAAATTTTTAATTTTAATTCAATAAATCGCACAAAGTGGACTGTTTTATTAGGAAAATCTCAGTTCCTAAATAGATAAAGAGAAACTGACGTACATTTGTCATGGAGTCAATTTTTAAGAAACCTTGATTCACAAAAACGGCATTTTGACATCTATCCTAGTTTCGGAGCTAACAAACGTTCTTCCAAAACGGGAATTCTTAAAAATGATTGTAAATCTCTTACTGTTCAAATCACGATTTTATGCTGACTATATTTTTTGTTATTTTTGCAACAGAAGGCCATGAAACTTTTTTTATTTTTCCTGTATAATATAGATTGCAAATGTATTTTCTCGTTATCACATCAACATGATGGTTCTAGAACTTGGGGCTAAAATTATCAAATATTTGAAAGCTGTCCAATAGCATTCAATGATGTAATTTTTTAACAATGGTTTTACCCAGTTTTATGTAAGCACCATGACGCCTAAAAAGAATCATTAGAGTTGACTTCTACAATTTCAGTTTAAACTTCAGTTTGAAGTTTAACGAATGATTCTGACAGATAAATGACGCAATATACGTAAAATCTGGAGTTTAAACTGAGTGACCCTAAAGCATCGTTAGCTTGAAAGTTTAGCATTGCCGACTTTAAGGCTGGATTTATACAACTAATTAAATAAAATAAGAAAAAATATTAAATTAATTACTACTAAACAGTTTTTAAAAACCCCTAAGACCTATATGGCGTTTATAGAGCAAAATAAAATAAAAATTAATTTCAAGGTTAACGTAGTTAAAATCGTACATTATTTAGTTTAGTTTTTTTACTTTATTTTGTAAATTGTAATTGTATAAACCAAGCTACGATTTAAAAAGATGTTTTGCTCAGTTCGGAAAGATTGTGGGCAAGATAAGAATTGTGTAACCTTTACTAAAGTTGCAAGAATTTTCGGGGTCAATAAGAAGGTTTTAATACTTTTTCATTTGGAAGGAATTTGAATTTGAATTATACGAAGGCGTAGAATAACCAACAAGATTTTTTTTTAATTTCCACTTTAAACTCGCAATTTAGTGAAATTCATTGTTTAAAGACCGAATTTAGTTGAATTCAGAGTTTAAAGTCGGAATTTAGTTAAACTCCGAATTAAGTAAAATTTAGAGTTTTAAGTCGACATACCTGATTTTTGTTTTTAGATGTAAATTTGTGATTTTTTAGGTACCATAACTTTTGCTTTTATAAGACTTTCAAATACCAACATAAAAGTATTTCAAATACCCAAAAGTAATTCAAATACTCAAAAGTATTTCAAATACCGGTATTTGATTCATTGTTTTGAGAGAGAGAAAACATTATTTTTGTTTTTCTGATATTTTGAGAAGTTGAGCTCTAATGACATTATTTTTATTTTTAACCTAAAATGGAACCCATAATAAGTTGTTTTAAGCAGTTAAATAAAAAACAACAAAATTTTTTTCTTCATTTTTGTCAAATTCGACTGCAAGAAAAGTGATGTTACGGAACAGGAGGTTGCGGTTTTCATTGGTTTTGAAATGTTTTGCCTAAGAATTAGTTTCTCTATTTATTTTTAATGCTTTGACCGACATTGAATCAAAAATTAAAAATTTTTAATTAAAAAGTAATCTTTTGTTTGACCTAAAAGTGGAATTTTTACCACCGAACCAAAAGTTTTATTTCTTTAAAATATTTTAATGCATTTTTCCATGGATGTATTTTGTACCATGGATGTATACCTTCTGTACATCTATATTGAAAAATAATTATTTTGACTGTAAGTACTTTGCAATCTAGTCTGTGTCAAAAAAATCCAAATTTGAGTCGTTTAGGATTTTTGGAGGAATTTGAATTTTTAGGTAATTTTTAACCGATTTTGGCCCTAAACCTAACCGCGTTTTTAAAAAAACTTTTAATTCGCATCTTTTTAGACTTGTACTCATTTTTCATCCATTTTTGCCTTAATCCTATACCGATATTTTTACAAAAACTCAAAATTTGCGTTTTTAAAAGTTTTAAGTAATTTTTAAACGATTTAGACCCTAATCCCATTCTGCATTTTTGGAGGAATTCTAAATTTGCCGTCTTAGACGCTTTAACTAAACTTAAATCGATTTTGACCGTAATCCTAACCTGAATTTTGGTGATCAATTGGCGGATAGGGACTAAAGGCAGCAATTATTCAATAATCTCTTCGCCGACGTTTCGTTTAATCTACTTAGACATCTTCACGGCCATAATTTGAAAGAAAGTTGGAATAATGATGGCTACTTCGCAACTACCATATAAATAAGCACCTCGAAATTATTGTACATCACTCGAGTCATGAAAATTAAAATACCGTGAGCAAATCATTTGAACTAAACACAACATATGGTGGAACTCAATCATGGAGGCGCAACAAAAACAGATTAAAAGTTACGAGAATTATACGGGTTCTTTAGGAATGTTGGTAAAAAGAGATTTAACATCTAGAGAGATAAGTTTGTAACCTTGTGGCAATCTAGCGTCTTTAATTCAACAAACGCAAATGAATTTCTTTACCGAGAAAGTAAATTTAGTATTCAGGTTAGAAAGTATTTTATCAACATATTTGGAGATGTTGCAAAGCAGCAACTGTATACAGGATACGACAGGTCTAGGAGGAGTCCCTACTTTGTGTGTCTTGGGTAGCCCGTAGATATTAGGAGGCAAAGAGTTCTTACTTATTAAATATTTATATGTTGTCTCATCTATAGATTGTTCGTTAAATAGGGTTTTAATTAAGTTGTTTACTTTATTCTCATAAGTTGTTGTCGGGTTTTTGTTTAGTAGTTTGTAGGTATTATTATCTTGTACTAGGTCCTTCATCTTTTTTGTGTATTACCACAGTAGAATTACCTTTATCTGACCTAACAACTATTATGTCTTTGTTCTGTCTGAGAAAGAGTTTTGAATTTTTATATGCCTTGTCGTAGTTATCGTTACGTTTGTTATTATGTAAATTATTGACAAAGCTTGTAATGATATAAGTACATTTGTCTCTTAACTCTTAATGCATTTTTACCCCTTTCATCTGACAAGTATTCAATAATACATTCAACATCCTTTATCATATCGAAAAGAGGAAAATCCCTATTAGTATGGTTAATTGAAAACTTTGGGCCCAGCCCTAAAAAATTTTTAATCTGTTTTTGTTGCGCCTCCATGATTGAGTTCCACCATATGTTGTGCCTAGTTCAAATGATTTGATCACGGTATTTTAATTTTCATGACTCGAGTGATGTACAACAATTTCGAGGTGTGTATTTATATAGTAGTTGCGAAATAGCATCATTATTCCAACTTTCTTTCCAATTGTAGCCCTGAAGATGTTTAAGTAGATTAAACGAAACGTCGGCGAAGAGATTATTGTATAATTGCTGCCTTTAGTCCCTATCCGCCAATTGACCACCAAAACCAGTTTACTTGGGACGCAATTTCCTAGTTTCATTCCTAACCTGAATTTTCAAAAAACGTTTAATTTCCATTAATTATTCGAGTCATTTCCCGTCGATTTTGGCTATAATCTTAACCTGCATTTGCAGGAATTCTAAATTTGCATTTTTAGCATCTTTATGTAATCTTTAAACAATTTTGAATCTAATTCTAGGCTGCATTTTTGGAGAAATTTTAGATTTGCATTTTTAGACGCTTCAAGTAATTTTAAAACAATTTTGGTCCTAATACTAACCTAATAAAAAAAAATTTTCACTTAGTATTTTTTGAGGGTTGGAATAAATTGTCTTCGGTTTTGTTCCAAACCCTAACCTGATATTGTTGCAAAAACTCCAATTTTGCGTTTCTAGCTGCTTTAAGTGATTTTTAAACGATTTTGACTCTAAACCTAAGCTGCATTTTTGGTGGAATTCCAAATTTGAGTTTTTAGACGCTTCATGTTATTTTTAAACGATTTTGGCCCTAATCCTAACCTCGTTTTTAAAAAAAACTTTTAATTTGCATTTTTTAATGCTTGGAGCCATTTTCCATCGATCTTGGCCCTAATCCAAACCCGATATTTTTTTTTAGATTTATTTAGAACGAAAACTCAAAATGTGCGTTTTTAGAAGCTTTAATTAATTTTTAACCGCAATTGGTCCTAATCCTAATCTACTTTTTCCAAAAAACTATTCATTTGCAATTTTTAATGCTTGGAGTCGTTTTCCATTGATTTTGTTCCTAATGCTAAGCGGATATCCTTGCGAAAACTCCAAATTTGCTTTTTTAGATACTTTAAGTAATTTTTAAAGGATTTTGGCCCTAATCTCAATCTGCATTTTTTGAGGAATTCCAAATTTACATTTTTAGACGCTTTAAGTAATTTTTAACCGAAATTGGTCCTAATCTTAGCCTGTTTTCTTCAAAAATGTTTTCATTTGCGTTTTTAATGTCTGGAGTAATTTTGTTCGATTTTGTTCGAAAGCCTAAGCTGATATCCTTGCAAGAACTTCAAATTGGTGTTTTTAGATACCTTAAGTAATTTTTAATGGATTTTGGGCCTAATCTCAATTTGCGCTTTTGGAAAAATTCCAAATTTTTATTTCTAGATGCTTTAAGTAATTTTTAACCGAAATTGTTCCTAATGCTGACCTGTTTTTTTTTTAACTATTCATTTACAATTTTTAATACTTGGAGTCATTTTCCATTGATTTTGTTCCTACTCTTGAGCTGATATCCTTGCAAAAACTCAAAATTGGCGTTTTTAGACAATTTAAGTAATTTTTAAAGGATTTTGGCCCTAATCTCAATCTGCATCTTTTGAGGAATTCCAAATTTTCATTTTTAGATGCTTTAAGTAGTTTTTAACCTAAATTGGTCCTAATCATAATCTATTTTTTCCAAAGAACTTTTCCTTTGCATTTTTTAATGCTTTGGGTCGTTTTCCATCGATTTCGCTCCTAATCTTTCTCTGATATGCTTGCAAAAACTCCAAGTTTGCCTTTTTATATAGCTGCAGTAATTTTTAAAGGAGTTTGGCCCTAATATCAGGCTGCATTTTTTGAGAATTTCCAAACTTTTATTTTTAGACGCTTTAAGTAATTTTTAATCGATATTGGCCCTAATTCAAACCCGTTTTTTTTTTCAAAAAACATTTAATTTGCATTTTTTAATGCTAGGAGTCATTTTACAGTAATACTTTTTCTAATCCCAAGCTGATATTCTCGTAAAAACTTCAAATTTGCGTTTTTAGATACTTTAAGTAATTTTTCAAGGATTTTGGCCCTAGTCTCGATCTGCATTTTTTGAGGAATTCTAAATTTTAATTTTTAGATGTTTTAAGTAGTTTTTAACTGAAATTGGTTCTAATCCTAACCTGTTTAAAAAAAAAACATTTTATTTGCATTTTTTAATGCTTGGAGTCATTTTCCATTAATTTTGTTCCTAATCCCAAGCTGATATCCTTGCAAAAGCTTTAAGTTTGCATTTTTAGATACTTGAAGTAATTTTTAAAGAATTTTGGCCCCAATTCTAATCTGCATTTTTGGAGGAATTCCTTATTTTTCTTTTTAATCACTTTAAGTAATTTTTAACTGATTGTGGCCCTAATCCTAACCTGATTTTTTAAATAACTCTTTGCTTGCATTTTTTACTACGCCGAGTCAATTTTCATCGGTTTTGGTCCTAACCCCAGATGTTTTTTGCAGAAACTACAAATTTACGTTTTTAGATGCTTTAAGTAATTTTTAAAACAATTTTGCTAGATTTTGGCCTTAATCTCAACTTTCATTTTTGGAGTAACTTTAAATTTGTATTTTTGGATGATAAACCCATTTTGTATGTGTATAAACCCAAATTTAAAAAATTTTAATTTTTATTTGTTAATACTTTGAGCCTTTTAGCTTTTACGTTAAACTGTGCTCAGATGAAAACCATTAAACTACAAAATTGCGTTGAGTCGTAAGAAAAATTTTGCGATAACTGGCCTAAACAAGCATAAATTTTGAACGGCCAAAAAAAACTTCTAAAAAATAAAAACTAAAATCAATTTTAGTTCTTTCGCTTAAAAGCGAGAAAACAGATTTTTTGTTTTTCTAAAATTTTGAGAAGCAGCGCTCTATTGGCATGACTTTTAATTCTTACCAAAAATTAAATTTAAAACTACAAAAAAAAGTTGTTTAAGGAGTGAAAAACAAAAAAACAAAAAAAATCATTTTTCTTAATTTTTGTCCACTTTGGCTCTTTCATTGCAAGAAAAGCAAGATTTTATGAAACAGAAAATTGCGGTTTTTATTGCTTTTGAAAGGGTTTGCCTACGAATTGATTTTTCTATTTGTTTTTGATGCTTTCACTGGCATTGAGATAAGATTTAAAAGTTTTCAACCAAAAAGTAATCATAATCGTATTTTTAGCACAGATTCACTTTCATTTGACCTAAAAATGGAATTTCACGAGCGTCCCCAAAATTGCTTATTTTTATAAGATTATATTCCATTTTTGTTTTTTTTTCTGTTTAAACCGAGATTAATTGTATCTTAATCACTCATTCTGTTGCTCCTTTGTGGCTCCAAAAGAGAGTTTTAAAGCAAAAGTTTTTTTCTTTTTTGCATGTGACGGAGCCTAACAATTCGCAAAAAAGTCGCTAAAGGTGTCTACTGGTATAGTTGCATTTTCCTCATCTGAAGCGCCCTAAACCATAATCTGAAACGCATTTAATTTAAGAAAAAGAGAAACTGACTTATAGATAAAAGTTTTCTGAGTGAAAAATTTTGTTTATTAATGATTTCTAATAAATTTGATCTTACCACAAACGTAATTTTTTGTTTTGCTTTATTAAATATTGCTTTTTCTATTTATTTTTAAAAAGTGTTAGCCGAGATAGGTCCTAAAGTTTAAACATTTTTCTCTAACTGAAAAGTTTTCGCGTATAGTTTTGACAGTATTTTTATTATGTAAAAAAATCTTTTTAGACCATTTTCAGACATACGACTGAGGGTATGGCAAAAAATTGCTTTTGTGTAGTCAATTCCTCCTTTCCTCTTCTAAGTAAATTCCGAACCGCCTGAATAACGGTTAAAACCTCTAACTTGTAGTTGCCGTACATCTCTTCAGCAGGAGATGAACTTTTTTGCTCAAAAAAAGGATATAGCTGGTTATCCTTATATGATCTCTGGAACAGGCATCCCGGTTTCAACTTCCTGTCTGTAGGATGTTGGCACTAAGTGGTTTGGCTACCATAACATAACACGGTAACTTTCTGAAATATCCAGTAAACCTAAGCAAAATATGTAGCTCTTAATCGATATGTTTCTAGGTTACTACGCGAGTATGGTGTAGAAAAGCTAAACTTCGTTCAAATGTATTTTATTAGAACTTTATTAGCGCCATTTTAAAATAATTTTTTAGAAGCAAAAAAAATCTTTTTCAAAATTGGAAGAAAAATGCGTTTAATAGAACTAAAGGTGATGAAAACTCAAAATGCAAACAATATTTATATAAAAGTTTATTTTGCCTTTAAAGAACAATAATGTATTAAACATATAGAATAAAATTTGAATGTAAGAACAATAATGAATATAAACTAATAATAATAACATATAGTCAACGTTAACCAAAAGTTTCTGAGGAATATTAAAACTCATTTTTTTTGGTAAATTTTACAAAATAAATGCACAGCAAAATATGAGAAATTTCTTCAAAATTGAATTTAAAGAATTAAGAAACGTTAAGAAAGAAACTATTTTTATTTGAACCAGCTATTTGCTTGAATGAGAAGCCTTGTGGTAACGTTGACCTTTATGGACGGATCTAGATAAATTGTGAAATAACAAGTGACTTTAAAACTAAAAAAAAAACTAGAAATGAACATATTTAAGCCCCCATTAAATCGCTATATGATTTTTCAATAAGTGATATGTAGCAGAAGACCAAGCAGAATTTTGAATTAAAAATGTCTTGCAAAAAAATACGGTAGTTTTTGACAGACCTGAAGAATACCTCAGGAATTCCTAATTGAATTACGAAAAGCAATATAACCCCCTATCCAGTTTCTTGACCTTGAAGATTCCAGAATGAGCTCTGAACTTATTTTTTAATACCAGTCTACTGCTACTATTACCGTATAAAACTTACACTAGTGGAAAATAATAAAATATTTTTATTTTACAAACTGACCTGCCTGAAGCGTCGCAAATGAGTCCTGCTTTTTGCAGATATACTTTTTGGAATACCCTTTGACTTGTTGACCTAAATATTTTGAACAAAAACCCTTGACCAACATATCGATGTCGACGCATTCCGGTCTTAAATGGAAAAAGTTGGAGCATAGCTATTTTTCGAAAATGGAAACATTTAACGTAGATTCATACCGAATTCCTTTTTGCCACCCATTATCGCTTCTTTCCACCCGGTGTATACTCAAATGGATCCGGGGATAAATGTCATTTTTATGTGCCTAAGCAGGGCTTCATAAAGAAATAACTATATAAAAATTAGAGAAAAAAATAAATATTGAAATAGTAAATGATGAAAAGAATGTATAATTAATAGGTACATTCCCAGGGTAAAAATTTACAGAACAGTTGCTTCAAAAGGACATTAGGAGTAAGTTTTGTTTGACTGAAGTTTTGAAGATTTCTGCTCGGAATTAAGTGTCCACCACTGGAGACGGCGGAGCGGTGAGCAGTTTACGAACCCCCGTCAACCTGCACCATTAATTACCAGACCGAAGAGACGTTCGGATTTGGTGTCATTGAAGAGGCCCAGACTTCTTACTTCAACAAAAACCTTATAATTATGGTGTGTTTTTTTTTTCCAGTGCTGTTCCCTGTATAAAATCCTAGCTTTTGACTACCGCATATTGCAAGCTCTCGGACCAAGGGTGCTTCCAAATTTTAGATTTAGAGGTTTCTATCTTATGAGCTTTTGGTTCTTGAACTCGTATCCAACTGCAAACTACGCTTTTATGGTTTCTCCTATTCTATGTGACTAACCACATATACCTAAGATTTGGAATATAGATACTAGGTTTATGTTCAATGAGGCTTTCCAGTTTCTTTGTAAATAGCACCCTTCTTAATTTGTTTTGGACTTTTGTATGTTACGTTGTTTCGCGATGCATCAATGGTTCTCTGGGGTTCCTTTCATCTATGGTAACCATTATTACTATACTGAAACGAACCACAGAACAACTTTGACGCATCGCAACATACGAACAGTATTCAAAGTCAAAACCCTATTAAGAAGAATCTACTCTTCAAACAAAACGGGGAAATCTCTACCAACAAAAATATATTATCTAGACCAACTCCTGTGTAAGTGTTTACGAGTTCAAGAACACAGAACTCAATTGAAAGAAGAGAAGCTTCAAAATCTGGAATTTCAGTCTTGGTCCGGACAATACTATACACGGTGGTTAGAAGCTCAAGTTTTCTAAAGAAATAGCACTGGAAAAAAGTGAAGCATAAAGAAGAGATCTTCATTGAAATAAGCAGTTTGGGCCTCTTCACCGACACCAACTGGACGTCAGATCGGTCAGGCAGCCGATGACAGGTGCAGGTTGTCGGGGGTTCGCCAACCGAGCACAGCTCCGCCGTCACCAGTGGGGGCGTGTAAATAAATTTAATAAAAAGTCCAAGAATTTTCGTGGGTGTATATTTCTTCTATGGTGTTTGTTAAATTTGCTGGATTAGACCTAGACATCAGGTGAAAGTGAAGTTTAAAGAGAACTCGCTTATATACTAACAAGAGGATGGCGGAGGAAGCAGTTAACCAGCATCGGAGAGTTCCAGAAGGAAAGGACTTCAGAACTCGGTATGCTGAAGATGCCTGAACTGAGTCCAATGAAAACGCCTTTTTTTCTAATGCTTGAACCTGTACGTAACTTTAGCTTCTCATTGATAAAATGGAAAATTAAGGAAGTAATTTCAATGGAAGCAATTCAATCGTCTTTAGCAAATCAAGTTAAGAGCTTCTGGAAGCCGCCGATGATGGTTCAAGGGTGTTTGTCTTCTGCGCACAGCTTCGCCGTCAACCAATGGGGGCGTGGCTAATTAGTATATAAGCGAATGCTTGTGTGTTCTAGATTAGTATCACTTTCACTTGATAAGTGTCCAATAATATTCACTTAATAATGCATCACTCTCTGTTTGTCTTAGAAAAATATGTTAAAACCACTTACTAATGCGCGGTTGAAGAACTATTCTGCCATTACCTGTATTAAGTAAGACGGATGTTTGGCCTTACAGGGAATCCCGGAGAAAAGAACTACCACAGGATCAAATACAGGTTATAAGAGACCCACCCCAAACCCTGTATTGTCAATTACATTATAAAGATGGAGGGTTGTAATTGAACAATACCACCCGGAACACTAGAAAATGTACCTTTTTGGGAAGAACAGGCAGATATAGTCATATAGGCACTGCTTATACGGAAATAACTATATATAAATTAGAGCAAAAAATAAATGTTAAAATAGTAAAGGAAGAAATTAATGTACAATTAATTGGTACATTTCCAGGGTAAAAATTGACAGAACAGTAGCTTCAAAAGGACGTTAGAAGTAAGTTTTGTTTACCTGAAGTTTTGAAGATTTCTGCTCTCTGTTTGTTTTAACTGGGTAATTTAGGAAAAAAATACATGATAAAACGACTTACTAATGCGCGGTTGAAGAACTGTTCTGCCAACACCTGTATTAAGTAAGACGGATGTTTGGCCTTACGGGGAATCCCGGAGAAAAGAACTACCACAGGATCAAATACAGGTTATAAAAGACCCACCCCAAACCCTGTATTGTCAATTACATTATAAAGATGGAGGGTTGTAATTGAACAAAACCACCCGGAACACTAGAAAATGTACCTTTTGGAAGAATAGGCAGGTATAGTCATATAGGCACTGCTTATACGGAAATAACTATATATAAATTAGAGCAAAAAATAAATGTTAAAATAGTAAAGGAAGAAATGAATGTACAATTAATTGGTACATTTCCAGGGTAAAAATTGACAGAACAGTAGCTTCAAAAGGACGTTAGAAGTAAGTTTTGTTTACCTGAAGTTTTGAAGATTTCTGCTCTCTGTTTGTTTTAACTGGGTAATTTAGGAAAAAAATACATGATAAAACGACTTACTAATGCGCGGTTGAAGAACTGTTCTGCCATTACCTGTATTAAGTAAGACGGATGTTTGGCCTTACAGGGAATCCCGGAGAAAAGAACTACCACAGGATCAAATACAGGTTACAAGAGACCCACCCCAAACCCTGTATTGTCAATTACATTATAAAGATGGAGGGTTGTAATTGAACAATACCACCCGGAACACTAGAAAATGTACCTTTTTGGAAGAACAGGCAGATATAGTCATATAGGCACTGCTTATACGGAAATAACTATATATAAATTAGAGCAAAAAATAAATGTTAAAATAGTAAAAGAAGAAATTAATGTACAATTAATTGGTACATTTTCAGGGTAAAAATTGACAGAACAGTTGCTTCAAAAGGACGTTAGAAGTAAGTTTTGTTTACCTGAAGTTTTGAAGATTTCTGCTCTCTGTTTGTTTTAACTGGGTAATTTAGGAAAAAAATACATGATAAAACGACTTACTAATGCCGGTTGAAGAACTGTTCTGCCATTACCTGTATTAAGTAAGACGGATGTTTGGCCTTACGGGGAATCCCGGAGAAAAGAACTACCACAGGATCAAATACAGGTTATAAGAGACCCACCCCAAACCCTGTATTGTCAATTACATTATAAAGATGGAGGGTTGTAATTGAACAATACCACCCGGAACACTAGAAAATGTACCTTTTTGGAAGAACAGGCAGATATAGTCATATAGGCACTGCTTATACGGAAATAACTATATATAAATTAGAGCAAAAAATAAATGTTAAAATAGTAAAGGAAGAAATTAATGTACAATTAATTGGTACATTTCCAGGGTAAAAATTGACAGAACAGTTGCTTCAAAAGGACGTTAGAAGTAAGTTTTGTTTACCTGAAGTTTTGAAGATGTCTGCACTCTGTTTGTTTTAACTGGGTAATTTAGGAAAAAAATACATGATAAAACGACTTACTAATGCGCGGTTGAAGAACTGTTCTGCCATTACCTGTATTAAGTAAGACGGATGTTTGGCCTTACAGGGAATCCCGGAGAAAAGAACTACCACAGGATCAAATACAAGTTATAAGAGACCCACCCCAAACCCTAGTATTGTCAATTACATTATAAAGATGGAGGGTTGTAAATGAACAAAACCACCCGGAACACTAGAAAATGTACCATTTGGAAGAATAGGCAGATAGAGTTTTTTTTTATCGAAAAATGACAAATCTCATTAATAAAAAGTTTTTGGTTTGACTTTTTTTTTAAGTTTTGATATTTAGAATTCAGCAACCACACTTTTGCTTGATGAGAAGTCTTTTAAAGGCTTGTCTTAATTGCATGGTTTAGAAAGCAAATGTTTGTTAAAGACTTACTAATGCACGGTTGAAGAACTGTTCTGCCATTACCTGTATTAAGTAAGACGGATGATTGGCCTTACAGCGAATCCCGGAGAAAAGAAGTACCACAGGATCAAATACAGGCTATAAGAGACCCTCCCCAAACCCTTGTATTGTCAATTACATTATAAAGATAGAGGGTTGTAATTGAACAATACAACAACACCACCTGGAACATTAGAAAATGTGCCTTTTGGAAAAATAGGTCTTTCGATCGAAAAATGGCAAATCTCACTTCTCAGAAATTTTTGGTTTTAATTTCCTCTTAAGTTTTTGATATTTAAAAAACATCAACCACACTTTCACTTAATAAGAAATTTTATCAACGCTTGTCTTGACTGCATGATTTAGAAAAGCAAATGTATGTTAAAGACTTACTAATGCACGGTTGAAGAACTGTTCTGCCATTACCTGTATTTAGTAAGACGGATGTTTGGCCTTACAGGGAATCCTGGAGAAAAGCACTACCACAGGATCAAATACAGGTTATAAGAGACCCACCCCAAACCCTTGTATTGTCAATTACATTATAAAGATGGAGGGTTGTAATTGAACAATCCACCTAGTACCTTTTGGAAAAATAACAATGACAAATCCCACGTCTTAGAAAGTTTTTGGGTTGACGTTCTTTTTTAAGTTTTGATATTTAGAAAACAACAACCACACTATCACTTGATGAGAAGTCTTATCAAGACTTGATTTAACTGCATGATTTAGAAAGCAAATGAATGTTAAAAAAGGCTTACTAATGCGCGGTTGAAGAACTGTTGTGCCATTACCTGTGTTAAGTAAGACGGATCTTTGGCCTTACAGGGGATCCCGGAGAAAAGCCCTACCACAGGATCAAATACAAGTTATAAGAGACCCACCCCAAACTCTTGTATCGTCAATTAAATTATAAAGATGGAGGGTTGTTGAAAAATAGGCAGATGCCGTCTGTCAATCTAAAAAATTACCTTCTTTTTCCACTTCTTAGAAAGCTTTTGGTTTGACGTTTTTTAAAATTCCTGATATTTCGAAGAGAACAACCACACTGTTTATGTCGTCTTTTATACAGAGTGACTCACTTTCACAGCAGGATTCGACAGCATCTAAACTGTGGCAGCTATTGATTTGGGACAAAAATCATATAATGATGAAAGGATTGAGCTGTAATTTAATAATAGTGAGCATTATACCGGGTGTATATATTTATCAATGATAATATTTTCACAAAAATTATCATAAACAATATTTTTACATTCTATAGGCAATTTAAATTAGTTTTGAAAAAATTTATATCCTATGCTTTAACCTAAACTGGTTATTAATACACTGTCATTATACGAGCTTCAGCTCCTAACGAGGTTGAATCTTAGTTTTCAAAGACTTATCAAATTTTAAAAATAAAAAAAGTGATTTGGACCTTCATTACAATGTCTACTATTTTTAAATTGTACCTCAAGTCCTTTGCCTAATTTTCTTCCCAAATCAGTAGCTGCTATAGTTTAGACGCTATCAAATCTTGCTGTGAAAGTGGGCCATCCTGTTTATTACCCATTGACTTATACAACACCAAATCAAATTTTGTTTTAGTTTTGAATCTAAAGAAAAATTCGTTTTTGTTATCACTACGTATTTTTAACTTTCATATATAAGGGATATGGTCCTTCAAATCCTCCTACGCAAGTCTGGAAAAAATCTGTTACCACTTGCTACATGTGCGCACTGCGACAACTTCGCATGCAGAATTTATAGGGGCAACTCGAACGAATGAGGGGCTTACTCTGCCACCGATAGGCGTGGCTAACCATATATATAGGGTGTCTTATTTAGGTGCACCCAGTCAAAACGGTAAAAGTTACACAATCGAAAATATAGATAAAAAGGTGCTATTTTTGAAGGCTTTTAATATGACCTAAACAATAAATGGCGAAATTGTTTTTGGTTTATAAAATTTTCAAAATTATGCAATCAATCTGATCAAAAGAAATTTAATATTTTTTTACCAGTATCTTCTTCCCTAGAACAAAGGTTAATATTGTCCCAAAATGACATTAGATGTTCAAGACATCGATGTCAGAAATAGGCATAGTGGGACATCAAAATAAGACACCCTGTCTATGACAGAAACTTCACTATAACTTTGCTCTTGTGTAAGAGATTTTACTACATATCTTATCGCGATGCATGTGGCAATTATTAAGTAATAAATGAACTCAAAGGTCTAGCAATTAATTAAAAAAGAAGATTCAATGAAAACCTAAAAAAGAATTTGAAAATAAATGAGTTTATTCCAAAATAAAAACGGAAAATAATTACCACACGCCCTTGGCAAAACTTAAATATTTCCACTCACACCTACACATTCGTTTCTATATCACAGAAGTTAAAAACTAAACTATTATCACAGGTTTTATTTTACTAGATTTCTTATTGCGATGCATGTGGCAATTATTAAGTAATAAATGAACTCAAAGGTCTAGCAATTAATTAAAAAAGAAGATTCAATGAAAACCTAAAAAAGAATTTGAAAATAAATGAGTTTATTCCAAAATGAAAACCGTAAATAATTACCACACGCCCTTGGCAAAACTTGAATATTTCCATTCACACCTACGCATTCATTCCTATATCACAGAAATCAAAAACTAAACTATTATCACAGGTTTGCTGGAAATTACAGAGAGCTGTTAGAGGGTACTAGAGAAAGTAGAAAATAGCGTTGTAAGCCAATCACAGTTTTCGAAAATTTTGTACTTCTTTCAGATGCTTTTGCTTTTCTGGCTTACCTACAACTTTCTACTATTTTCTACTCACGATATAGAGAGCTGTAGAGAGCGAATAAGGTTGGTTGATAGCAGAACTCAGCCTGATCGTTTGGAATATGTTAAACTACTTGAAATTAATTACTTAATAGTATTTATTGAATCAAATTACTTGAAGCAGTTTAATATACCTGTGTACTTATGTAATGTGTTTTAAAGTTATTCAGACACAATTTTCTCTAGTTTAAAAAATTTTGTGTAATTTGATATAATTGAAAGGTTACTAGGTGTAGTCAGATGTATGATAGCTGACATTTTGAAGTTACAAAAATGTATGTTCTGCTATCAAAATGCGCAGATAGTGGTTAGCATTCGCATAGATCTTCAAATTGTGTCAGCTGATCATAAATTATTACTAATATCATTAATCATAATATCACGATTTATATTCAGATAAATGAAAGAATGATGAAATCTGATGACGGATCATATACGGAGCAGAAACAAGAAGATGTGAGTGACCAAACAATAGAGAAATTTAGCTTGTTATTTTTGGCACAGTTTTGAATTAGTAGGATTGAAACTGGAGAGTTTTTGAAACAGTAAATTTTGCCCCCTTAAATAGGGACCATGAATAAGGTTGACTTGGTAATTTTTACATATAGAGAATGAAATATTGATCAAAATTGTGTAAGAAAAACACTAAATCATATGCGTAGCATTTTGGGGGTACGACAATTGCGATAACATTTTTATGAATCAATGTTTAATTTTTTTTTTTAATTTATAAAAAAGCAAATTTTACTAGGGGGCGAAAAACATTTAAAGACAGAACAATAAGAAAAAATAATTTACAACTAGTATGTACATTTTCAGGGTAATAATTGGCAGAACAGTCCTCTTAACGAGACATTAGAAGTGGATTTTGGGCCAAATAACAAGTACATAATTGAAATTCTTATACTTCTAGTGTCATTTCTACTTGATTAATTTAATAAAGCATCACTCTCTGTGTGTGATAACTGGGTAATTTAGAAAATAAATTTATGTTAGGAAGACTTACTAATGCGCTGTCAAAGAACTGTTCTGCATTACCTGTATTTAGTAAGACGGATGTTTGGCCTTACAGAAGATCCCGGAGAAAAGCACTACCACAGGATCAAACACAGGTTATAAGAGACCCACCCCAAACCCTAGTATCGTCAATTACATTATAAAGATGGAGGGTTGTAACTGAACGATACTACCCGGAACCCTAAAAAGTAACTTTTGGAAAAATACGCAGATATTGTCTGTCAATCTATAAAATTACACATCATATTTCTTTAGGAAAGTTTCGCTTTTACGTTGTTCAAAAAGGTTGATATTTAGTAAAGGACAACTACATGGTTTATGTCCCTTTTAAGTGGCCGAAAGAGCAGAAACAAGAAGATGTGATTGACCAAACAATAGAGAATATTAGCTTGTTATTTTTCGCACAATTTTTAATTAATAGGATTGAAACTGGAGAGTTTTTGAAACAGTGAAGTTTGCCCCCTTAAATAGGGACCATGAATAAGGTTGGCTTGGTAATTTCTACATATAGAGAATGAAATATGGATCAAAATTGTGTAAGAAAAACACTAAATCATATGCGTAGCATTTTGTGGATACGACAATTGCGATAACATTTTTAGAATCAATGTTTATTTTTTTTTAAATTTATAAAAAAGCAAATTTTACTAGGGGGCGAAAAACATTTAAAGACAGAACAATAAGAAAAAATAATTTACAACTAGTATGTACATTTTCAGGGTAATAATTGGCAGAACAGTCCTCTTAACGAGACATTAGAAGTGGATTTTGGGCCAAATAACAAGTACATAATTGAAATTCTTATACTTCTAGTGTCATTTCTACTTGATTAATTTAATAAAGCATCACTCTCTGTGTGTGATAACTGGGTAATTTAGAAAATAAATTTATGTTAGGAAGACTTACTAATGCGCTGTCAAAGAACTGTTCTGCATTACCTGTATTTAGTAAGACGGATGCTTGGCCTTACAGAAGATCCCGGAGAAAAGCACTACCACAGGATCAAACACAGGTTATAAGAGACCCACCCCAAACCCTAGTATCGTCAATTACATTATAAAGATGGAGGGTTGTAACTGAACGATACTACCCGGAACCCTAAAAAGTAACTTTTGGAAAAATACGCAGATATTGTCTGTCAATCTATAAAATTACACATCATATTTCTTTAGGAAAGTTTCGCTTTTACGTTGTTCAAAAAGGTTGATATTTAGTAAAGGACAACTACATGGTTTATGCCCCTTTTAAGTGGCCGAAAGAGCAGAAACAAGAAGATGTGATTGACCAAACAATAGAGAAAATTTGGCTTGTTATTTTTGGCACAGTTTTTATTTAGTAGGATTGAAACTGGAGAGTTTTTGAAACAGTGAATTTTGCCCCCTTAAATAGGGACCATGAATAAGGTTGCCTTGGTAATTTTTACATATAGAGAATGAAATATAGATCAAAATTGTGTAAGAAAAACACTAAATCATATGCGTAGCATTTTGGGGGTACGACAATTGCGATAACATTTTTATGAATCAATGTTTAAATTTTTTTTTTAATTTATAAAAAAGCAAATTTTACTAGGGGACGAAAAACATTTAAAGACAGAACAATAAGAAAAAATAATTTACAACTAGTATGTACATTTTCAGGGTAATAATTGGCAGAACAGTCCTCTTAACGAGACATTAGAAGTGGATTTTGGGCCAAATAACAAGTACATAATTGAAATTCTTATACTTCTAGTCTCATTTCTACTTGATCAATTTAATAAAGCATCACTCTTTGTGTGTGATAACTGGGTAATTTAGAAAATAAATTTATGTTAGGAAGACTTACTAATGCGCTGTCAAAGAACTGTTCTGCATTACCTGTATTTAGTAAGACGGATGTTTGGCCTTACAGAAGATCCCGGAGAAAAGCACTACCACAGGATCAAACACAGGTTATAAGAGACCCACCCCAAACCCTAGTATCGTCAATTACATTAAAAAGATGGAGGGTTGTAACTGAACGATACTACCCGGAACCCTAAAAAGTAACTTTTGGAAAAATACGCAGATATTGTCTGTCAATCTATAAAATTACACATCATATTTCTTTCGAAACGTTTCGCTTTTACGTTGTTCAAAAAGGTTGACATTTAGTAAAGGACAACTACATGGTTTATGTCCCTTTTAAGTGGCCCAAAGGGCAGAAACAAGAAGATGTGAGTAACCAAACAATAGAGAAATTTAGCTTGTTATTTTTGGCACAGTTTGTAATTAGTAGGATTGAAACTGGAGAGTTTTTGAAACAGTAAATTTTGCCCCCTTAAATAGGGACCATGAATAAGGTTGACTTGGTAATTTTTACATATAGAGAATGAAATATTGATCAAAATTGTGTAAGAAAAACACTAAATCATATGCGTAGCATTTTGGGGGTACGACAATTGCGATAACATTTTTATGAATCAATGTTTAATTTTTTTTTTAAATTTATAAAAAAGCAAATTTTACAAGGGGGCGAAAAACATTTAAAGACAGAACAATAAGAAAAAATAATTTACAACCAGTATGTACATTTTCAGGGTAATAATTGGCAGAACAGTCCTTTTAACGAGACATTAGAAGTGGATTTTGGGCCAAATAACAAGTACATAATTGAAATTCTTATACTTCTAGTCTCATTTCTACTTGATCAATTTAATAAAGCATCACTCTCTGTGTGTGATAACTGGGTAATTTAGAAAATAAATTTATGTTAGGAAGACTTACTAATGCGCTGTCAAAGAACTGTTCTGCATTACCTGTATTTAGTAAGACGGATGTTTGGCCTTACAGAAGATCCCGGAGAAAAGCACTACCACAGGATCAAACACAGGTTATAAGAGACCCACCCCAAACCCTAGTATCGTCAATTACATTATAAAGATGGAGGGTTGTAACTGAACGATACTACCCGGAACCCTAAAAAGTAACTTTTGGAAAAATACGCAGATATTGTCTATCAATCTATAAAATTACACATCATATTTCTTTAGGAAAGTTTCGCTTTTACGTTGTTCAAAAAGGTTGATATTTAGTAAAGGACAACTACATGGTTTATGTCCCTTTTAAATGGCCGAAAGAGCAGAAACAAGATGTGAGTGACCAAACAATAGAGAAATTTAGCTTGTTATTTTTGGCACAGTTTTTAATTAGTAGGATTGAAACTGGAGAGTTTTTGAAACAGTGAATTTTGCCCCCTTAAATAGGGACCATGAATAAGGTTGCCTTGGTAATTTTTTCATATAGAGAATGAAATATAGATCAAAATTGTGTAAGAAAAACACTAAATCATATGCGTAGCATTTTGGGGGTACGACAATTGCGATAACATTTTTATGAATCAATGTTTAATTTTTTTTTTAAATTTATAAAAAAGCAAATTTTACTAGGGGACGAAAAACATTTAAAGACAGAACAATAAGAAAAAATAATTTACAACTAGTATGTACATTTTCAGGGTAATAATTGGCAGAACAGTCCTCTTAACGAGACATTAGAAGTGGATTTTGGGCCAAATAACAAGTACATAATTGAAATTCTTATACTTCTAGTGTCATTTCTACTTGATTAATTTAATAAAGCATCACTCTCTGTGTGTGATAACTGGGTAATTTAGAAAATAAATTTATGTTAGGAAGACTTACTAATGCGCTGTCAAAGAACTGTTCTGCATTACCTGTATTTAGTAAGACGGATGTTTGGCCTTACAGAAGATCCCGGAGAAAAGCACTACCACAGGATCAAACACAGGTTATAAGAGACCCACCCCAAAACCTAGTATCGTCAATTACATTATAAAGATGGAGGGTTGTAACTGAACGATACTACCCGGAACCCTAAAATGTAACTTTTGGAAAAATACGCAGATATTGTCTGTCAATCTATAAAATTACACATCATATTTCTTTAGGAAAGTTTCGCTTTTACATTGTTCAAAAAGGTTGATATTTAGTAAAAGACAACTACATGGTTTATGTCCCTTTTAAGTGGCCGAAAGAGCAGAAACAAGAAGATGTGAGTGACCAAACAATAGAGAAATTTAGTTTGTTATTTTTGGCACAATTTTTAATTAGTAGGATTGAAACTGGAGAGTTTTTGAAACAGTGAATTTTGCCCCCTTAAATAGGGACCATGAATAAGGTTGCCTTGGTAATTTTTTCATATAGAGAATGAAATATAGATCAAAATTGTGTAAGAAAAACACTAAATCATATGCGTAGCATTTTGGGGGTACGACAATTGCGATAACATTTTTATGAATCAATGTTTAATTTTTTTTTTAAATTTATAAAAAAGCAAATTTTACTAGGGGACGAAAGACATTTAAAGACAGAACAATAAGAAAAAATAATTTACAACTAGTATGTACATTTTCAGGGTAATAATTGGCAGAACAGTGCTTTTAACGAGACATTAGAAGTGGATTTTGGGCCAAATAACAAGTACATAATTGAAATTCTTATACTTCTAGTGTCATTTCTACTTGATTAATTTAATAAAGCATCACTCTCTGTGTGTGATAACTGGGTAATTTAGAAAATAAATTTATGTTAGGAAGACTTACTAATGCGCTGTCAACGAACTGTTCTGCATTACCTGTATTTAGTAAGACGGATGTTTGGCCTTACAGAAGATCCCGGAGAAAAGCACTACCACAGGATCAAACACAGGTTATAAGAGACCCACCCCAAACCCTAGTATCGTCAATTACATTCTAAAGATGGAGGGTTGTAACTGAACGATACTACCCGGAACCCTAAAAAGTAACTTTTGGAAAAATACGCAGATATTGTCTGTCAATCTATAAAATTACACATCATATTTCTTTAGGAAAGTTTCGCTTTTACGTTGTTCAAAAAGGTTGATATTTAGTAAAGGACAACTACATGGTTTATGCCCCTTTTAAGTGGCCGAAAGAGCAGAAACAAGAAGATGTGATTGACCAAACAATAGAGAAAATTTGGCTTGTTATTTTTGGCACAGTTTTTATTTAGTAGGATTGAAACTGGAGAGTTTTTGAAACAGTGAATTTTGCCCCCTTAAATAGGGACCATGAATAAGGTTGCCTTGGTAATTTTTACATATAGAGAATGAAATATAGATCAAAATTGTGTAAGAAAAACACTAAATCATATGCGTAGCATTTTGGGGGTACGACAATTGCGATAACATTTTTATGAATCAATGTTTAATTTTTTTTTTAAATTTATAAAAAAGCAAATTTTACTAGGGGGCGAAAAACATTTAAAGACAGAACAATAAGAAAAAATAATTTACAACTAGTATGTACATTTTCAGGGTAATAATTGACAGAACAGTCCTCTTAACGAGACATTAGAAGTGGATTTTGGGCCAAATAACAAGTACATAATTGAAATTCTTATACTTCTAGTCTCATTTCTACTTGATCAATTTAATAAAGCATCACTCTCTGTGTGTGATAACTGGGTAATTTAGAAAATAAATTTATGTTAGGAAGACTTACTAATGCGCTGTCAAAGAACTGTTCTGCATTACCTGTATTTAGTAAGACGGATGTTTGGCCTTACAGAAGATCCCGGAGAAAAGCACTACCACAGGATCAAACACAGGTTATAAGAGACCCACCCCAAACCCTAGTATCGTCAATTACATTATAAAGTTGGAGGGTTGTAACTGAACGATACTACCCGGTACCCTAAAAAGTAACTTTTGGAAAAATACGCAGATATTGTCTGTCAATCTATAAAATTACACATCATATTTCTTTAGGAAAGTTTCGCTTTTACGTTGTTCAAAAAGGTTGATATTTAGTAAAGGATAACTACATGGTTTATGTCCCTTTTAAGTGGCCGAAAGAGCAGAAACAAGAAGATGTGATTGAACAAACAATAGAGAAATTTAGCTTGTTATTTTTGGCACAGTTTTTAGTTAGTAGGATTGAAACTGGAGAGTTTTTGAAACAATGAATTTTGCCCCCTTAAATAGGGGACATGAATAAGGTTGCCTTGGTAATTTTTACATATAGAGAATGAAATATAGATCAAAATTGTGTAAGAAAAACACTAAATCATATGCGTAGCATTTTGGGGGTACGACAATTGCGATAACATTTTTATGAATCAATGTTTAAATTTTTTTTTTATTAATAAAAAAGCAAATTTTACTAGGGGACGAAAAACATTTAAAGACAGAACAATAAGAAAAAATAATTTACAACCAGTATGTACATTTTCAGGGTAATAATTGGCAGAACAGTCCTCTTAACGAGACATTAGAAGTGGATTTTGGGCCAAATAATAAGTTCATAATTGAAATTCTTATACTTCTAGTCTCATTTCTACTTGATCAATTTAATAAAGCATCACTCTCTGTGTGTGATAACTGGGTAATTTAGAAAATAAATTTATGTTAGGAAGACTTACTAATGCGCTGTCAAAGAACTGTTCTGCATTACCTGTATTTAGTAAGACGGATGTTTGGCCTTACAGAAGATCCCGGAGAAAAGCACTACCACAGGATCAAACACAGGTTATAAGAGACCCACCCCAAACCCTAGTATCGTCAATTACATTATAAAGATGGAGGGTTGCAACTGAACGATACTACCCGGAACCCTAAAATGTAACTTTTGGAAAAATACCCAGATATTGTCTGTCAAACTATAAAATTACACATCATATTTCTTTAGGAAAGTTTCGCTTTTACGTTGTTCAAAAAGGTTGATATTTAGTAAAGGACAACTACATGGTTTATGTCCCTTTCAAGTGGCCGAAATTCTCTGTTATTCAGGATGGCACACTTTCAATGCAGCAATTCGATACTGTCTAAAATATGACAGCTATTGGTTTGGAACAAAAATCACCTTATCTCAAAGGGGTTGAGATACAATTTAAAAGTAGTGAACACATACATGGATTTTTGCACCTTAGTTTTGAAACACCTATTAAATGACACTTTTTAATTTAGAAAATTGTGGAAAGTTTAATAAATAATATGCGGAGGGTGGTTCTTGGGTTGTATTAAACAGATTTGACAAATATTTATGTTTTTTTAATTACTACAATATATTCTATTTGAAAAATACAACCATTTTTATTCAGACACTCTGTATAATGTCCACCATTTTTACGTTAGGCATCAAGCCTTTTCGCATATTTTTTCCCAAATCAGTAGCTGCCATAGTTCAGACGGTGTAGAATCCTGCAATAAGAGTGAGCCAACATGTAAACTCTGTATATTGCATTTGATTCATAAAATACAAAATCAATTTTTATTTCATTCTGGAAGCTACGGAATTTGTCGTTTTCTCTAGTCTAAAATTGGGTTTCTTCAGAAGCTGAGTCTCTCACATGATCTTTATCACATTAATCACTGTTGTTGCTTTATTACTGGGCATTTTTAACTGACGGTATGGTTTGTGGTACCTTTAAAGCCTCTTACACAAGTCTGCAAAAATTCCGTTACTTGTTACTGTATATATATACACACTGTAACGACTGCGCATGTAGAGTATAGAAGGCGCAACTCGAACCAATAAGGCTCTTACCCCGTCACCGATGGGCGTGGCTAACTATATATATGCCAGAAACTGTGCTTTGATTTAAATTTTCTTGCGTAAGAGATTTTGCTAGATAGAAAATGGTTAATTTTTATTAATTCATTAAAAAAAGAATTTTTTTATGAAACCCTAAAAAAGACACATTAAAACTTAAAATATCTGAATTAATTGTAATGTGAAAGAGGTTGGTTTTAAAAGATGAGGTGACTAGAGAAATGTACTTAGAACAACATCTAGATTTTTTTTTTGGGAGAGAAGGTTGCCCCGGTGATTTTTACATGTAGAGAATGAAATATAGATCAAAATTGTATAAGAAAAACACTAAATCATAGGCTTAGCATTTTGGTGGGAAGGGGTATGACAATTGCAATAACATTTTTATAAATCAATGTTTAAATTTTTTTTTTTGAACTTATAAAAAAGCGAATTTCACTAGGAGACGAAACAAATTTAAAGAAAGAACAAAAGGAAAAATACTTTACAAATAGTATGACCATTTTTAGGGTAATAATTGGCAGAACAGTTATTTCAACGAGACATTAGAAGTGGATTTTGGACCAAATAACAAGTACTTAATTAAAATTCGTGGACATCTATTGTGTTCGTTAATTTTTTTCTCAGCATTCCAAAGATCTCTGACTCAAAGTCAGGTTGAAGTGGACCACCATTGGATAACGGCGGAGCGGTGGGTAGTGGAGCACATGTCAACCTGTATCATTAATTAATAGACCGAAGCGACGTCCGGACTTGAATAGCTGTAGATGCCCTAACCCATTCTTGCAATGAAGACCTTACACTCTTTGGGCTGTTTTTCAGTGCTGTTCCCTGTATAAAATTCTAGCTTCTGACTACCGCATATTGTAGTGATCGGGCCCAAGGCTGTTTTCAAATTCCAGATTTAGAGGCTTCTATCTTAAAGGTCCTAGGTTCTTGAACTCGTATCCAACAGCAAATGATGCTTTCATGGTTTCTTCTACCCTATGTGACTAACCACATAAACCTTAGGTTTGGAATATAGATGAAATGTTTATATTGGATGAAGATTTCCAATTTCGTTGTAGATAGCACCCTTTCTAATTTGTTTTGGACTTTGAATCCTTTTTCTATGTTATATCGTTTCGCGATGCGTCAATGCTTCTCTGCCGTGCCTTGCATCAATGGTAACCATTATTACTATACTGAAACGAACAGTTTTGATGCATCACGACATACAAACAGTATTCAAAGCCAAAAACCTATCAAGAAGCATATCTACTGTTAAAAACAAAACGGGGAAATCTCGACCAACAAAAATATATTATCTAGACCAACTCCTGTTTAAGTATTAACGAGCTCAAGAACGCAAAACTCAAGAAAAAGAGCTTAAAAATCTGCAATTTCGATCTTGGACCAGACAGCACAATACGTGCTGCAAGGTGGTTAGATGCTTAAGTTGTATATAGAAAGCAGCCCTGAAAAAAACTGAAGCCTAAGGAGGACAGCTTCATTGGAAGAAGTGGTTCAGGCCTCTTCAGCGAAACAAGCCTGGACGTCAATTCGATCAGGCAATTGTTGGTAGGTAGAGGTTGACGGGAGCTCGCCCACTGCTCCGCCGTCATCCATTGGGAGCATGTAAATAAATTTAGTAAAAAGTCCAAGAATTTTCAGTGTATCTTTCTTCATTTTTTTTGGAATTTTTTCGAGATCAAGTGACAATGAGAACCAATCTAAAGAGAACTGGCTTATATACTTAGGAGCCAGCCATCCATTTGATGATCGCGCAGGTGAAGCCATTGACCAGCATCAGCACGATCCCGCTGAAAAGGACTTCCGAACGCGGTGTGCTCAAGACGCCTGAATTGGGTCCAATGAAGACGCCTTTCTTAAGCTTCCGTTTTTTCCAATGCTTTTACCTGTACACAACTTTAGCTTGTTACCACCGTTTCTTGTGGTGTCATGCAGTACTAGACTTAGAGATTTGTTCTCTTGTCGGAGGAGCTCTATTCTCTTGAACTCGTATTTGCAAAGCATGCTTCATTTCTCTTCTGTGTGGCTTACAACACTCCCAAGAGGATTGAGGGCAAGAGTTGAGATATTTCAGTTTCATTCTAGAGTTTTGATGCCTTAATATGCTTTTAGCTTCCAATATTTTTTGCATACGTTTTAAATGCTGCTTCGCGATGCATCAAAGATTTTAAGATATTCTATTATATATGATATGGTTACCTTGCAAAGAATATTAGAAAAATGAATTTTTCTTCCATTCCTCTTAAGGTTGGTAACCATATCATACCAAAGAACATCTTAAAAACTTTGATGCATCGGGAAACAGAATAACGTAATAATAAAAGCCAAAAACACGATATGTAATCTCCAAAACAAAAACTGGAAAATCTCACCCACCCAATTTCTTTTGCGTGTAGTCATAAATAAGAGGAACCAAGCGTCCTCCGCAAATACGGATTCAAGAGCACAGAGCTCAAGCGACGAGAGCATAAATCTCGAAGTTGAGTACTGCACCAAACCACAACAATGGCGCCCAAAAGCTCAACTAGTGAAAAGGAGACATCATCGAAAGAAATGAAAATTTAATGAAGCAGCCCCTCGGAAGCAATTCAGTCGTCTTTAGCAAATCGAGTTAAGACGTCTTTTTCAGCTGGAGAACGCTGAGGCTGGTCGACGAGTGTTCATCGACTGCGCACAACTTGGCTGTCAGCCAATGGGGGCGAGGCTAATTAGTATATAAGAGTATGCTTCTCAGTCTCATTTCTACTCGATTAGAAGCAGTCTAATGATATTCACTTAATAACGCATCACTCTCTGTGTATCATAACTGGGTAATTTAGAAAACAAATGTATGTTAAGAAGATTTACTAATGCGCTGTCAAAAAACTGTTCTGCGTTACCTGTATTTAGTAAGACGGATGTTTGGCCTTACAAGGAATCCTGGAGAAAAGCACTACCACAGGATCAAACACAGGTTATAAGAGACCCACCCCAAACCCTTGAATCGTCAATTACATTATAAAGATGGAGGGTTGTAACTGAAAGATAAAACCCGAAACCCTAAAAATGTACCTTTTGGAAAAATACGCGGATATTGTCTATCAATATAGAAAATTACACATCATATTTCGTTAGAAAATTTCGCTTTTACGTTTTTCAAAAGGGCTGATATTTAGAAAAGGCCAATCACATGGTTTATGTCCCTTTTAAATATCCCAGATTCTCTGTTATTTAGTATGGCACACTCTCAATGCAGAATTCGATACTATCTAAAACATGATTGCTATTGATTTGGGACAAAAATCACCTTATGTCAAAGGGGTTGGGATACAATTTAAAAATAGTGAACACATACATGGACTTTTGCGTCTTAATTTTGAAAATTGAGGAAAATTTTATAAATAATATGCGGAGGGTGGTTCTTGTATTGTAGTTCTTCATTTTAGAGAAAAAAAAATCCAAAACTATATCAATTTCAGGCGTTTCAACGCTTTTCAGGATCTTCTTCAGTGATTGCACAAAACACTCTTAGGTGCAAGATAGATTTGATAAATATTTTTTTAGTTACTACGCTTTTCTATTTTGAAAAATAGAACCACATTTATTCAGACACTCTGCATAAAGTCCACTATTTGTACTTTACACATCAAGCTCTTTCGCATATATTTTCCTAAATCAGTAGCTCCCATAGTGCAGACGGTATAGAATCCTGCAATAAGAGTGGGCCAACATGTATACTCTATATATTGCATAGTGGTTCATAAGATCAGTCATCACAAAATCAGTCAATCAACATCAAATCAATTTTTATTTCATTCTTGAAGCTACGGAATAATTGTTGTTTTGCTGTAGTCTAAAGTTGTGTTTCTTCAGAAGCTGAGTCTCTGACATGATATTTATCACAGTCATTTTAGGTGTTATGTCACTGTTCTTGCAGAAGTTAAGTCTATCACATGATCTTGATCACAGTAATAGATTTCACTAGATAGAAAATAGGTAGTTTTTGTTAATTCTTAAAAAAAAAAAAAATTTTTGAAACAAAAATTGAAAATATTTTATTGTGAAATAACTAAATTAGTAATGTGAAAGAAATTGGTTTTAAAAGACGAAAGAAATGAACTTAGAACAAGATCGAGATTTTTTTTGGGAGAACATGCTTTTTCCTAATAAATCTTAATTTTTGAGAAAAAGAAATTTAGTGTTTCTTTAAAGGTTCTTTTGCTAAAGCTTTTATTCCTTAGTAAGATAATTTTGAACATTAATAGTTTACTAAGCAGCTATTACGAGTTATATTATCACAAACCCATTCATTCAACCTAAAACTAAGAAAACTATGTAAAGCTACTCAGTAAACTAATAGCATTATCACAGGTTTATTGAAACTCACAGAAAGCTTCTGGGAGGTACTGGAGAAGGTAGAAAATAATGTTGTAAGCCAAATTACACTTTATTATAATTTTGTACTTTCTTCAGATGCTTTGTTGTTTTCTGGCTTACCTACACCTATTTTCTACTTATATTATTAAGGAAACTTTGATATTGTGACAGAATAAGGTCCTTTGATAGCAGAATTTTTAAATTACATCAAACTAAATTTACCAAAATTTAATGTTAGAATTAAACGTTTCAGTTTAAATATCACCATTTAAGCTAATTTAAATAATTGCGATTTTGAACAAATTTTTTTTTTCAAAAGACAATTTGACCTGCTTACAATAATATATTTATGATAAAAATTAATTTTAAAGAGGTCAGTATTTAATAAATCTAAAAGTGATACGAAAGAATTTATACTAATTTATGAAATAATATTAAATTACTTTAAAAATATAATTAAAATTTAGTATATTTGGCAGCAATTTAGTATATAAAGGCTTGCTATATTAAATTAGCTTCAATTGATATTTAAATAAATATGTGAAGTGTTTACGACAATTGCTTAATTTAACAGAATTTCATGGGATGCAGCATTATTGGACTATTATATTTCAGTTTAAATCTTACCATTTCTTTTTATAGATTGAAGCAAGTTTAAAATATTGCGACTTTGAACTAAAATATTAAAAATAGATTTTTTTTTCTAAAGACAATTTGGCCTGTTTATACGTATGAGAAATTTTATTTTAAATAGCAAAATGTTTAGTAAATCTAAAAAGTGAAACGGAAGAGAGTATTCTAATTTATCAAACAATATTAAATTACTTTAGGTATATTATCAAAATTTAATACATCACAATAAATCCTTTGCTTTAATTCTACATTAAATTAGCTTCAATTTATATTTAAATGAACTTTGATTAAATAATCGGGATAATTTCAAGTGATATGGGTTTTGTTAACTTAAGTTTACTGATTAAATATTTCAATTAAGGTAATTTAACATAGTTAAATATTTAATATAAAGTTGTGTGTATATTAAATATTTAATCTATGAAAGTGTATGTTGTGCTATCAATACACCATCCCATATAGGGCTTAAGGCTACCATAGATCATCAAATAGTGTTAGTTGATCAAACTTATTACTAATATCACAGTACTTGTTCACAATGTCATGTTCTATTTTTCATACAAAACACACAATAATTCACTAAATGACTGACCAATGAGCTTATATTGAACGCATCTTGGTTTGAGGCAGGTACAGGAAGTAGCGAGTGCGCCAGGGCTTAAATCTAAGTCAGGTACTTCTGTGAGTGGAACAATAATGGTACCACTTACTGAAGAACTTTAGCTTTACTTGAGTTGAGGATGGTCTAGTTTCTAGAATCAGATCATCGGTTCTAGAGCATAGCAATGTCAAAGTATGGATTTTGTCTTTGACTTGAGCTCGAAGTTATGTTTTACACTGACCGTGTGCCTTGCGGCAACAACCAGCTAGATTAGAGCAATTGTATTGTATTGAAAAGAAGGGTTTTAACTTTAAATTTTTTAGGTATTTACCAGCATTTATCACAGATCACTGTTTAGTGCGCAATGCCTTCGAACATATAGTTAAAATTATGGAGAACAAACATTTTATATAGTAACTTCTAGATCCAGAAAATGTTAAAAGCCAAGTTGTACAGTTTGAGACTGTGAAGTGTTAATAAGCTGGTTTGTGATATAAACTATTTCAAAGTGAATGTGAAAAGTGAAGTCTCTTTTTTAATGGAATTTAGTATAAGATGGAGCTATGAAAATAACTGATGATAGTGACAAGTGAAAGTGGCTAATTTTGAAAAGATGTGATGGGGGGTGATCTTTTTTTGGGGGAACATTCTTTTCCTCAAAAATTTGAATTGTTGAGAAAGAGAAAGTTCCATTTTTTTTTAAAGGTTCTTTTGGTAAAGCTTTTATGTCATGATTTATATTTCCTAAGGATATTCCTTTGCGAGGTAGTTTTGAAAAGTAATAGCTTTACTAAGTAGCGGTTACAAGTTATACTATCACAAACCCATTCACGCAACCTAAAACTAAGAAAATTATGTAAAGCTACTTAGTAAAATTAGCTAAAACTTTCTAGGATCACAGATATTTGGATATACTATCACGAAATGAACAAGGCTAGTTAGAATTATGCTATTATATGACTAACACATTTTTGAAAACGGAGACTTGTATATACCAGAAATTTGTGAAAATAATGTAAAATTAGGTGGAAGCGGAAGCAAAACCAGATGGAAACATAAATACGAAATTCAGTTTTTTTTTGAGAAAAATTTTGCGAAATATTTTTGAAAAAAATGTAAAATTAGATGGAAACGGAAACAAAACCGGATGGAGAAAAAATTACAAAATTTGTTTTTAAAAAAAGTTGATTACTTGTGTGAGGCAACAAATTATTTATATCTTATATACTTCGTAGTATGAGTAACATCACATCATCCTAAATTACTAATACTGGTTCATGTACAAGTAGTAGTTTTACTGAGTAGCCATTACAGGTCGCATTATCACAAACCCATTCATACAAAAACTAAGCCTAAGAAAACCATGTAAAGCTACTCACTAAAATTAAGGGATTACCACGACTTGTTGGTGAGTTCACCAACGAGGCAAGTTAAACCTCATATGTCTTTGAGACCACCAATAAGTTGCTGGGATCCCCCTAGCTACTACTCAAGGAAATCTTATTTATTAAAATTAAGGGACTAGAAGTGGACTAAAGATGGTAACATCTTTCTAAACTAATAATACTGTTTCAGAGAGTAATAATTTTACTGAGTAATCATTACATGGTGTTGCACCAGCAAGTTCCTGGTCACACTCTTGGTTACTACTCCAATAAACTTATATGCTAGGGTTAAGGAATTATGGACTAGAAAATACTCAATGGTAATGGCAAAATGCTACTGCCACCAACAAATAGCATTTTCCTAAACTAAGAATACTGTTGCAATGAGTAATAGTTCTTCTGAGTAATCATTACAGGTTAGATTATCACAAACCCATTCACGCAATTACTAAACCTATAAAACCATGTAGAGTTACTCAGAGAAATTAGAGGTTAACCATAACTTGCTGGACATCACCAATGAGGCAAATTGGGCCCCATATATCTTTGAGACCACCAGCAAGTTTCTGGTCACCTCCTTGGCTATTACTCCAATAAAGCTTATTTACTAAGGCAGACTAGAAATTTATAAATAGTACTGGTAACATTTTCTAAAAGTAATAATACTGCTCCAAGGGGTAATAGTTTTACTGAGCAATCATTACAGGTAATATCATCACAAACCCATTCACGCAAGCACTAAATCTAGGAAAACCATGTAAAGTTACTCAGTAAAATTAGAGGATAATCGTAACTTCATGGTGAGTTCACAAATTAGGCAGCTGAGCCCCATTAGCGACCACCAGCAAGTTCCTGGTTTGAGACCACCAGCAAGTTACTGGTCACCCTCTTGGCTACTACCCCAATAAAGCTTATATGCTAGGGTTAAG